>JAACNH010000091.1:0-155850 GCA_019447015.1 Hymenochirus boettgeri
ATGTAACTGTTATACAGACATTATGGGTAGGGTATAAAGGTTGGACTAGATGGACGTATGTCTTTATACAACCTCCAATACTATGTTACTGTGTAACTGTTATACAGACATTATGGGTAGGGTATAAAGGTTGGACTAGATGGACGTATGTCTTTATACCCTACCCATAATGTCTGTATAACAGTTACATGGGATACTATATAATATTGAGAATTACTGGTATTAATACATATACTGTAGTGCTGGTTGGTACGGGGATACTATATAATAGAATTACTGGTATTAATACATATACTGTAGTTCTGGTTGGTACGGGGGTACTATATAATATTGAGAATTACTGGTATTAATACATATACTGTAGTTCTGGTTGGTACGGCTCCACTCTTTTCCTTGCGCGGACGTAGGTCTAAAAACGTTCCGAACATGCGATAAATCTCGAAAGTCCGGAAATTAATCGAAAGTCCGCGTCCGATCTTCAGTTCGAGCCCAGTCCGCGTCCTTTGCTGACTCGAAACATTCGGCTCAAGAACGACTCGGTTTCGAGTTCGAGTGGCTATGCCGAGGGGGCCTACTAAAACATACACTAGCCACAATGCCATCCAGCCCTCGACCTTCATACGGTCCCGTCCTTTTTTATTTACCCCACACGAGGTGTGTCACGATGCTCTTGTCAACATCTGCGTGTCCCTTTTTACCACAGAATATGTATGAATGACTACATTCTGTACGGGCTGCTTGTGAATTGGACCAGTCACCTCTGAAAAAGTTTCGTGTGACTGCCCCCAAGGAAATGAACTGTGAAAGCGGGACTGGAACAGATGAAAAGGTGATCCTTTACGGACGGGGCAAGCCTCAGTAGCGCAAATGTGATAATGATGAAGAGCTAAGAGCCGTGTGATTCAAAAAAGCGATCAGACAATGCCCCTGTACTCCACACCTTCTGTAACCTGCTGTTCGCTTATACTATTATGCTGTCCAAGAAACGCTACAGGTTTAACTCCATCTATTGTGTGTACCTCGGGAGGGAAGCAGAAACTGAGTCGCAAAATGTTATCACAGGGGGCGCCGTCACCATACAACACCATTCGGAGTGGGATTTATAACTGCGTGCTGGACCTGCCTGTTTATGTGCTTGAGGGCTTTCGGGCTCTGAGCTCCCCTCCAGTGTAGGTGTCGTCGCTATGGTCCTTCCCCAACACACCGACACCTCTGAGAAATGAATGGGTGACCAGCCTAGAGAGGAGATCTGCTATGCTACATCCACGTCCAGGCCAGTTTTGTGCCAGGCGGGAAGTCACGCAGCAAACCCCATCCCAAAGAGGTGAATAAACTGTCACTGTAAACGGTTGTGTAATAGGCTGTATGGCTTTCATGGGTTATTTCTGGGTCATATTACCATGGAACAAAAAAAAAGACAGATATAGCGGATAGCAATTGTGCTTTGGGACACTAGTTGTGCCAGCTAACTCATTAACTTGTCTGATGCCCCGTACTTTGATTGTGTGTGCTGCTCCTCTTAGTGCGAGTTCTCCGCTTCTTGTTGTAGTGGACCGGACACTTACCCTTTATTGTAAATTGGGGTAATGACCATTGATGCGGTGGACCTCCTTTTGGTCTGGGCAGCAGCGTCTGGCCAAGGTCCTCTGTAGTCGAGTTGCTCCTCTCCCGTGTTAGCTGCAGTTGGACCTTCCTTACGTAAAACCTCCTAACATCTTGGGATGGATCTGGCAACTTAAAACCCCTTCCAAATGTTCTTATACGGACCACTAGGGGAAAGGCGACGTTTTGTTTCACAAGGGCCAGTCGCACAAGCTCTCTCTGCCAGCATATAATGCAGTTTTATTGGCGTGAGAACCTCAGCAACACGGGAGAACACTACCTACTCCTTTGCAAATGTGTCCTAGGGGCTGGACTCGAACTAAGGGACCTTTATTAGTTGCAAAGGCATAAAGGTCGTGCTAACCGACATGTCCACTATGCTGTCCCAACGTGTTTACCGTAGGAAAAAAAAAAAAAATATAACTTGAATTTGCAGTAGGCCAGTATGCATTTGACATCACCGCCTGCTATTTGCATAAGGGGGTGGAGCTATGATCCATCATTGCACATTTGTATTACGAAATCAATGGTGGATGAGGTCCGTGAGATAAGGAGTTCTGTAATTAACTGTCTGATATCTTCTTATCGATCCCTATGTAGACACTTTCTGAACTCTCTTGACAATGTGGTGTTTGCAACTCATTGTTTAGTTTTCGCCTACACGAGTAAATACTATTTCAATTTGCAGTTTTGTTACTATGTCTATGATTACGTAAAGTAAGTGTTTCTAATGAACGGTCTAACCAGGCTTTCCACGATCCACGTACAAACCATTCCGCATCTTGTGTGTCCCATAGCGAACAAAAACCAAAATCCAACCCCTGGTTGGTCGGATTGAGCAATCTGTGCATTAACAGGATTGTTTGGTATGGATGATTAAATAAATTCGGTGATTGGATAGCCACAACACAAATGAAGCTGTCCGATCGCGTACGTTTCGCTTTGGTGAGATCTTAGACACGGTCCTGTATTGGTTTGGTGGTGGTGGGCCCGGCCATTAGACAACTGTGATAGGGGGTGCACTAGAATCACTGGCGGCACCCCAGCAACAACACCTATGGTGGTCCCCTCTCTGTTCTTCATTATCTGCAGTGTAGGGTTTTCGTTAGGAGAGGCAGATAATAAAAAAAAGAGGTGAGTAGGGTCCCCCCCGCTGGCTCGCTGGGTTCCCACCCTGTGGTGTGCGGTCCCTTGTGAGTGGTTATTTTCTGTATTATCTTGGCCTTGTTCTGGCTCAATTCCCTGGCCATGTACATGTCATGTAGAAAATGAATTCTCTTCCACGTACCACATCCACTTGTATAGCGGAATTGAGTAGGGGTCATCCTACACTAGTGACCAAGTCCCTCTTATCTTGGACTACTCGGTCCCGGACAGTGCAAGACCAAAAAATTGGGACGGGGGGGTGCTGTTGGAAGGTGAGGGCTCTACACCAATTTTGATTGTTGATTTAGAAGTTAATGTGCTGTGTCCACATAAGATATTAACTTTCGCTCCATGGTCACTGAGTCCAGAACTATGCAGCAGGGGCGAAGACCGGACAGCCTGATTCTGTTTCATTGGCTTGTCTCAATGGAGAGCGCACATGAGGAGCAAAGGTCTTAAGTATAATGCTGATGGTATTTATCAAGATAATAATATGATCCTCCGCAGCCGAAGATGACTCCCCGGCAGGCCGGACTCCGGTGATTGGCTGCCGCTCTAGAACGAGGGGAGAGAACCAATCACAGACGTGACTGCCGTCCCGCCACCACATTTCCCCCTCTTTCGTCGCAAGTCAAGGGCGGCTGGCAGGCGCGGCGGAGGAAAGAGGGAATTATAATAAAGTTTTGGGGTCATTTTCTGATTAAAGAAATCACACGGTAAAGGTCTTGGGCTGGGTCCAGGGGGAGTACATAATTAAAAAATAATTTTTTTAATGGTGGACTTACCCTTTAAATAAAACCTGCAATAAAATGAAGGTACTAACCTGAATTGCTGGTACCATCGCGCGTAGTCTACAATGCCGGACGGACTTAGTACGCTATGGCCTATTTGTTTCAGATGCTAAATAGGACATAGGCATATAAACAGTTGTTATGAATATGGGGTTTGGGGCTAAGAAATTATTTGGTCCAACACATGCAGGATTGGCCTCTCAACTAAGGACTATATGTGAGGGCCGCCACTAAGTGGCGGAGTGTTTCAAACCATTTTGTGATCTGATTGGCTTGACTCTTGTAACTACTATAGAGTAGCCCCCAACATATCCACGCATCGCTGCAACTCAAAGCTTTATTTGGATCGCGCGATGCTTTCGGACTATTTAATGTGCAGGTATCATACATCTGCGCTCAGATTGGGTTAGAAAAGGATTACTGAAAAAAATGAAGTGCTCAAAATTTAGGTGTGGACAATAATTGTCCATCCATGTGAGAACGGTGAAGCAGTGTGGAACTGTCTCCCAGCAGACTGTGTAATTGGCAAGTTCATTAGTAGCTTAATTAAAGGCCGTGGAGAATTAAGTTTCTAAAGTAAATAATATTGATATTACATGGTATTATACATATCTGCTAGTTATCTGGTTGGTTATGGGATCTATCATAATTTGGATAGTGGTACTAATGTAGTAAACATATAACTAGTGTTCTGGTGGTACGGGGATACTAATTAAATTTGAGAATATCCATGTTAATTAAAACATGGTGACATGGGGTATGGGCTTTATTGAGTTACTGGTATGTAATGACATGAATTGTAGTCTGTGTGAGGATAAAAAATCAGTATTATATACATTACATTTAAGCGGATTAATACCTATACTGTAGTTCTGGGTTGGTACGCGGATACTGACATATACTATGAGTATTGTAAGGGCATCGGTATGAATACATGTAACTGTCAGTTCTCGGTTGTACAGGGATACTATAGTCATAGTTGAGATAAACATACTGGTATGACTTAACCATCTACTGTAAGTTCTGGTGGTACAGGGGGATAGGACATCAGTATATTGAGATATTACTTAGAAAAAAAATATTAATACATATAACTTGATAGTTCTGGTTGGTACGGGTATATATATATTGGATAATTGACTGGGGTACTAATCACTATACTGTAGTTTCTTGATTCGTGTACGTGGTATAAACTATAATAACTATATGAAAAAAGAATTACCTGGGGATGTAATTGCACCTATAACTGTAAGTTTTCTGTTTGGTACAAGAATAGTGATACATATATATGGGGGGGGGCGGGGGGGGGGTAAGGGGGGGGTGATCTGAGAGTTATAACTGGATTACCTATCATGTAAAAGCCTGGTGGAGTTGGTCCTGGTGTACACAGGGGCAAGGAGCTCGCTATATAATATTGTGACATGATCTTTTACTGATCTTATTAACAGGAATGCGCCGCTAAGTTTCCGGTTGGTGGAGGATGACTATATAATATTGAAATTACTGGGTATTAATCATAACTGTAGTTTTCTGGATGTGGTACAGGGAAGAAGGTGATACTATAAAAAATGAGAATTTACGATCAGATATGTGAGGAGTGACGGATAATACGGTGTCTGTCTGTTGTTACAGGTGATAACTATAATAAATATTTGAGAATTAAACTGGTTATTTACTACTTACGGGTTTGGCGTGGTACGTTGCTGGGCGTGTTACTGGAGATACGTATAATGATATGAGAAATATACTGGTCTTTGAATGCATATTCCACTGTAAGTTCTGACGGTTTTGTTACAGGAGTTATAGCTAGGGTAATAATAATTGAGGAATTACGGGATCCTGAGTGTAGATGCATTACAGTAGGTGGGTCGGGCTTGTGGAATAATTACCGACCGAGATAGCTATAATAATATTGAAGTAAATTGTACTGGGTAATACATAATAGCTGGAATAAGGTTCTGGTGTTACTTGGGGTCATACGTATATAACAGTGAGAATTACGTGGACTACGAAATGCATGTTAGGTGCTAGTAGTTCAGAGGTTTGGTACTGAGATACTATGTATATATTGAATTACTGGTACCGTAATACAATAATACTGGTAAGTTCTGGTTTGTACGGAGATACTGCGTATAAGTATTGAGAACATCGTACTGGTATTGGAAGTACGATATACTGGGGTAGTTCTGGTTGGTACGGAGATACTACTGGTGATAAATAGTTTGGAGAATTCCTTGTAATTAATAACATATATAAGTATTCTTGTAAATGCGGTGGGGCTAAATAATATAATATTAAGAAATACTGGAGTCTAATAAAAGGGTACATATACTAAAATAGTTTTTCTGTGGGTTGGGTCACGAAGGTGGGGGATACTGTTGTATGATCTTAAGAGAAGACTGGTATTAATACATATTACGTGGGTAGTTTCTGTTTGGTATCTGTGATAGATATAGTCGCTTTGAGACTTACTAAGGTGCTTAAAATACATATCTCGGTAGTTTCGTGGTGAGTAAACAAAGGAAATAACTGGAAATCGAGATAATATTTGAGATTGAAATGGTAGGGTTGAAACCTATACTTGTAGTTCTGGTTGGTAACGGGGAATACATTTAGGGTATTGGGAATTACTGGGGGTATATCAGGTACATAAAAAATACTGTAGTTTAGCTGGTATCGTGTACGGGGGATGAGACTAGAATCGGATAACTATTGAGAATTACTGGTATTATGGACATTAGCTGCAGTATCTAGTTGGGTACAGGCACATGCTGATACTCACGTATCTACTATTTGAAGATTAACCTCGTCGTAGTCGATCAATATAGCTGGGGAGTGCTGGTTGGTATTGGGATAACCATACAATGTAGTTAGGAATTGCAATACGACTGGATTACAGAAGGGCCTATATACTGTAGTTTCCGGTTGGTACAGGATAACTATATAATATGAGAATATCCTGTGTTATTACAGTGACTTTACTAGCTGTATGTCTCGGTTGCATTACAGAATACTATAATATTTGAGAATTTTAGCTGTATTGCGTACTATACTGTATTGTCCGTCGTGGTACAGCGGCGATCACTATTATGGGATATTGAGAAGTATAGCAGTTTATACATATAACGTGTAGGTTACTGGTATTGGGCTGGTATAGTAGGAGGGTACATCCCCTACATAATATTAAGAGAATTACTGTACACTTAATACATATCTGTTTAGTTCTGGTTGGTCATATGGGAGAACTATATAAAAAAAATGGAGATATAGCTGGTATTGGAAGGCAAACTTGAAGTTCTTGGTCTGGTACAGGGATACTATATAATAATTGAGAAGCGCGGTATTTATATTATACAATATGCGTGTAGTTCTGGTTACGGTACACCGATACTATAATGAAATTGAGAATTACGGGTAGTAATAATCTAAGCTAGTAGTTCGACATGGGATGGGATACTATAATAACCAATTGACGTACTTACTGTGTTATCGGGCAATGCATATACTGATGTCTCTGTTTGGATACAAAAGCAGAGGAGGGAGCTAAAAATTCATGTTAAATATTGAGAATTACCGCGTAGGTTGGAATGGGTGCTCTATACGTGAGTGCGTGGGGAAAAATAAGGGATACTATATAATATTTTGTCAGATATTAACTTGTACATTAATACAGAACTGTAGTTCTGGTTGGATACATGGGGAAATATGTAATTTGGGAGAATGGACTGGTATTAATACATAAGTACGGTAGTGCTTTTGGTACGGGGCAGGGGGATACTATATAATGATTAGAATTACTGGTTGAATGACAGATACTGTAGTGCGGTGTTGGGTGTAGTGGGGATACCATAATATTGAGAATTACTGGTATTAGACATATCTTGTAGTATCATGGTTGGTGAGGGGGGGGATCGAGTATATAATATTGAGACAATTACTCGCGGTACTTGGGATAACATTCGTACGACTGTAGTTCTGTGGTTGGTACGAAGGGAATACGTATAATTAATATTTGCGAGAATTACTAGTATTATGGGGGACCCGGGGGGACAATTATCAAATACATATAGCTTGCTTACATATTGGTGGGTGGGATATGAGTATGTGATACTAATAATAAATTCTGACATAACATTACTGGTATTAATATAAACAATCATCACTTTATGTTCATAGGTTGGTACAGTGGATAGGGCTATCTAGATATTGAGAAACTTACTGGTATGTAATACAATACACTTGTAAGTTGCGGTGGTTTTTTTTTTTTGGGGTGGTAGAGGGACTCTCGTGAATATTGGAATTACGGTGTATTAATGCATCAAGTGCCTGTATGCTGGTTGGTACGGGGACTTGAAAGGACGCTGGGGATCGGGGGAGGATAGAGAGGGGAAAAAGAAAGCGGGCTTGCTGATTCGAAATAGGACCGACTAAGACTGGGGGGGAAGGTATAATAAATAAAAGGCAACGGGAGGGAGAGAGGGGGGACGGAAACGACCAGGCGAACAGAAAAAGGGGGCGGGAGGGAGGAAGGCAGGAAAAGGCGCGAGAAACGGGGGGGGGAAGGGGAGGGGGGGCGGATGGCGGAGGCGACAAGTTCCGCGAACAGGCAAAGGGGGGGGGCGAGGCGGAGCGGGGAGAAAAAAAGGGGGGGGCGCCCCGGCGCGCGCGGCGGGGCCGGTGCGCGTTCGCGAGGTCGTAGACCGTCGGGCGCAGAGTGGTCGCGAAGCGGGAGGCGGGACAGGGCACGCATGAGCCGACCGAATGGCAAACGAAGGGTCTAGAGGGACAGCTTAGGAAAGAAGCGGGTGGGAGGAGCGAGGGCGCCAAGCATCCGCGTGGCGAGAAGGGGGTGGCGGCGGGCAAGCCACGTCCCCAAAGGCAAGGAGGAGGTCCCCGAAAAGAGAAGGCGCAGCGAGGACCACACGAGGCACGAGGCCCACAAGCGGCGACAAGGAAAAGGCACCGCGGAAAGCAGACAACGGACCGCCCCCCCCAACCACGAGGCGTCGCAGCGTGGAAACCGGGCAGACGCGGGAAGGGAGAGACCGCGAAGCGCGCGGGCATCTGAAAGCGGCAAAAAGAAGGCGGGAGGGCGTCGTCGCTGGGGGGGCGGAGACCGCCCCAACCAAGGACAGCACACACAATCGAATCACAGTGGGGTTGGCTGGCACAGGGAAAAGGGGGGCACCGTGACACTCCAAAGGGGATTAAATAAAACGGAATGGGGCTAATAATTGTAGGTAGGGAAGCACGAAGGCGGGGAAGGGGGGGGGGGTAACAGAGCCGCGAAAAGACCGGGAAGAGCAAAGAAAAAGAAGGAACAATAAAGATAGAGGAACAGCAGGAAAAGGGAGGCAAAAGGCGAAGGCCAGTCGATTACACTACAACCAATATATCAGGGGGAGGGTAGTGACTCTTGTGGCAGCTGAACTGGGGGGGGGTAGAGATCATCGTGATGGGGTAGGTACAGGGAAAAGACAAAAAGAGCGGGGTACTAGGGAAAAGGGGGTGAGTGGAATATACAGGGGAGGAAAGGGTAAAAAAAAAATAAAAGTGGAGAAGGGAGGAGTAAATGAAAGGGGGTTGAAGAGGGAAGGGTGATTGTAAAAAGGGGGGGGGATTCTAACATGCGGAGGAGGGTAGATTAATATTGGGTCAGTAAAAAGCTGGTAAAAGCAACGGAAAGACAAAGGCGAGGAAGGGGGGGGGAGAGAGTGTGGTACAAAGAAAAAGGGGTCGCCAGGTAGACTACAAGAAAGGGAGGAGGAAAATCAGGAAGGTTCGAGGCTAAAAATAATTAATACTGAAAAGGACGGGAAATGCATAATGATACTGAAAGACTAAATTGAGACATGGAAAACCAACGGACCATATCGCAACTGGGGAGTCCACGTAATATAAAAAAGCCTGGGGTTAAGCCAAACAATGAAAAAATACCTACTGTCAACTAAAGGAGTGAATTAGGATAATAAAAATACACAAGGGGAAAAAAACACCGGCGCGTGGGATGGGAAAAGGGGTACCCACAGGGAGTAAGAATAGAAAGGGGGGAACGAGCAAACAGAAGCTGGGCGAGTGAGGGGAAAAGGGGGACAAAAAGAGTGACAGGAGAGGGGGGGAAAGAAGGAGGGAGGGGCTGGGTACTGTCTTTAGGAACAGGGAAAGACGTAATAGTAGAGAGAAGGAGGAATGCAAGAGCAATTAAGTAAGGAGTATAGGCAAAAAAGGGGGAAAGGGAGAGGGAAGAAAGGGGTGGGGAATAGGGGAAAGAAGGGGTGGGGAAAGGAGGAGGGGAAAGGGGGAAAAAAATCTTTGTCGGAATTATGGAAATGGGAAGGGGACAAAAGATGGGGGAACGGAAAAAAATCATAAAATTTTGAGTAAAATTGAAACACAAACAGGGGAGGGAGGTGGGAGAGGAAAAGGGGGGGGAAGGAGAGAAAAATATGGCTGGGAAAGACAAAGGGAGGGGGGGAAGGGGGGGAAAACATGGGGGTATAAGGGTACGGTGGCCGGGGGCCAAAAAACCCAACACTAAGATAGAACATAATCATAGAACAAGCATTATTGTGAACGCGAATGAGGGGGGAGGACGGTGGATGGAGAATTGGTGGGTAGCGAAAAAGGGTGCTTTGAGTAGTGTGCACATTGAAGCTGGGGGTGGGGGGGGGGAGAAAGAAACAAAAGAACCGGGGGGTCGCGAAATGGGGGCAAAATGTACGAAAAAAGGAGCATATAGGGCCGAGGTATTATCGAAAAGAGAAAGGGAAAGGATCGGAAGTAAAACACAGCGGACAGAAAAAAGGGGCTTACGGTGGGGTTTGTACGTTAGATGCAAGGGTACCAAGGGAAAACCTATCCCACAATGATAGGTACGCCGGCAGGAAAACGGGAAAAAGGGGGAGGGGGGGAAAGAGGGAGGGAAGGGGGAGGAGGAGAGTGGAGACAATCAAGAGGGGGGGATCGGGAACAGCCGGAAGATGAGGAATTGGAAGAGTATTGTCGGATTAACAAAGATACTACACACTACAAAACTACAAATCCCCAACTACAAAACTCAACAAAGAAAGGGGGGAGAACAGGGAGGGTGGAGGGTAAGGAATACCCTAGTGTTTAAGAAAACGAGAAGGGATGTGAGTGGGAGTGGTGGTAAGGGATTGATGTGAATGGGTGAAATTGGGGAGGGTGAGGGTGGGGGGGGGTGGGTGGGGGGGGTCTTTAAAGTGCTTAACACAATATACAAAAAAAAATAAATAAAAAAAAAGGAGAAGGGGGTAAACACCATAAGGGACAAGCCAACGGGGGAAGGGGGGGGGAAAGGGGAGGGACAAGGGAAAAAGGAAGACAGACGACAAGAGGACGGGAAAAGACGGGTTCCGGGACAGCATGGGGGGAAAGAAGGAAGGGGGGAGGGGGGGGGAAGAAGTGAGGTGGGAGGGGGAGGGGAAAAAAGCGGAAGTCCGATGGAACAGTGGGGGGCGTTAAAGGAGAGGGGGGGAACTACAGGGAGAGGGGAAGTTTATCTAATGGGGAGAGCGGAATTGGATACGGGAAGAGCATACAATGGCAAGGACAACCATTATATGAGCTGAATATTAGAAAGGATAGAGGAGATTGAAGTAATAAAAAATGTGAAACACATGGGGTACACGGGGGGGGGAGAGTAGGTGTGGGGGGGGGGGCCATTGGGAGTGGTAGTCCACAAAACAGTGTGTGTAGTTTTGTGGGCGGACGGGGGGGGGGGCAGAGAAGAAAAAAGAAAAGATGGGGGGAGGGGCGGGGGGGCAAGGAGGAGGGGGGGGATGGGCGGGAAAAGAGGGCGAATAAGGAAACTGAGAGAGGGCGGGGGAGGGGGGGGGGGCGGAAGGGAATGGATTTGAGGAAGGGGGCGTGGGGAAGCAGGGGGAAGTTGGCGGAGCGGGGTCGGGGGGGGCAGAATTTATGGATTAAACAGGGGTGAGGGATGTATCCCTAGCCCCCAGGGGGGAGAGGGGGGATGACAGAAGGGAGGGGGAGGAGAGGAGGAAGGATGCGGGATAGAAACGAGGCACAAGAGTGAAGCTAAGGCTGGGGAAGCAGGAGAAGAGGAGGAAGGGAGAAAGGGAGGAGAGGGGTGGGGAGGGGAAAAGGGGGGAGGGGGGAGGGAGAGGGGAGGGGGGCAAGGGGGCGTGGGCAGGGGGGGGGCGACAGGGGGGCGAAGGCCCGAAGGAGGGGGCCCCGCGCTCAGAGGGCGGCGAATTTCCCTCCTCCACACGTATAGCGAGTAGGTCCAGCGGAGGGGAGGGGGGGGGGTCTTTAAGATGTTAATTCTCGGGGGAGCAACCTGGGAAAGGGGAGTGGATATGAATATTGGAGACTTGACGCTTGTATAGTAATACACTATCTCTTGTAGTTTCTGGGGTTGGTACGGGATACGATATAATATTGAGCACAGATCTACTAAGAAGGTATTGAGTAGCCTAACTAACTATTGAGTCTGTTTGTACGAGTGGGTCTACGATCCTAGTATTCAGAATTACTGGTATTAATACATTGGTACTTAGTGGCCCTTGGTTGTTGTACGGTGATCGCTATAGGGTAGATATTTGAGAATTACGGGAATAATTCCTACATATATCCTGTAGTTTCTGGTTGGTATAGTGGATTCATATAATAATATTTAATTACTGAGAATTAGTACATATACTTGTCAGTTGCTTGGTTGGTATAGGGAATACTATATAATAAATTGAGAATTACTGTATTCATGTACCATAGATGCATGTACATATGTGTTGTACAAGGGCGATCTATTAATATGATACGAATACTACTGGTATATAATACATATCCTGTAGGGGGTCTGGTTTGGTAGTGCGAAAGGGGGAAAAAGGGGATAATATATAAGATTGAGAATTAGTGGTAGTAATACTACCTAAGACTGTAGTGCTGTGTTGGTATACGGGGCAGGAATACTATAAATAATATTGAGAATTACTGGTATTCCATAACAATATACTGCACAGTACTGGTGTGGTATGTTTGGTGTGATACTATATAAATTATTGCAAATTATTGGTATTGGTAATAATCATTGTCTGTGTTGCGTGGTGGGGAGGGGGACGGGGTCGTGATCGAGGCGTAGTATTGGAGTGAATTACGAGGACTTAAGGCCATTGTCGACTGTAGTGTGCTCGGGGGGTACGGGGAGACTATAGAAGAGGGAGAATGTACGAGGATGAGAAAACAGAGTGCCTGTCTGATCCCTGGGGGGTACGAGGGAGACTATATATGATCGAGAAACTATTCCGCTAGAAAATTACGGGTATTAATACATATACACGGTAGTGCTGGTATGAGTTATAGCGGGGAGGACTCAGATAAAAGTATTGACTAAACTACAAGAGAATACAACGACTGTATTCTGGTGGGTTGGTATAAGTCGGCTGAACTAGTTAGTTATTTCAGAAAGTTACCCGTAAGTGGGTAATACTATACTGTAGTGCTGGTTGGATGATCAGGGATACGGATATAAGAAGGAAAGTACTGGTACGGAAATGGTCATATTCTGTAGTTCTGGTTTCCTCTAAAAGGGAGATTCGATAAGAGATAATTGAGAATTAGTTGCATTATATCTCACCTGATTGTACATACAGTGGGGATGGAGGAGATGTGAGAAACAGTATTACTGGCGGTGCGGGACAAATACTATTCTATAGTGGGAGAATTACGGGTATTGAAGTGTCTCAGTATTCTGTGTAAGAGTCTGCCGGGTGGTAACTACAGTGTATTGGGGATCAATCATTAATACGGGAGAAGGTACTGGGGGGATTTGTGAGACATTGATGCGGATGAGGGCGTCTTATCGTACGGGATACGATAGTGATATTGAGATGACGTACTTGACTGGTATGTAAAAAAGCATAGACTCAGGAGGTGCGGGGGGTATGGGGGAGACTATATCGCAATTGGTTGGACACTGTACGGTGGTAATGAGACAGAGGCTGGCTGTAGTGCGGGGGGTAGAGCGGGACTAAATATTGAGAAGTACTGTATTAATACGGGATATACTGAGTTCTGGTTGGTAGCGGGGAGACTATATAATATGTACACTGATTACTATATCAAACATTATACAACTGTGCTAGTTTCCAGGTTGGTGGTATGTGGGATTTCCTATATCATAATTCATGGACACATTTACCTAGTCTTACTTGGAATCATAGGACTCTGTGCAGTTCTGGTTTTGTAGCGCGCTGTATCTAGTATACCCCTAAATTATGAGAGTGAGTCTGCGTAAGTTACCTAAACTATAACTGTGTTCATGGTTGGTACAGATACTATATAATATGACAATGATACAGTATTGAATTCCTATAGGCGGGTAGACTACGGTTTGGGACTGGGTACTATATAAGATTCAGAATTAGCTGGTGATGAATACATATAGCTCGTAGGTTTCTTGGTTGGTACTGCTGGGATCTAGATACTGTTAAACACATTACTGTTATTAATGCATAGAGCTGTAGTTCTATCGTTCGTGACAGGGATAGGCTAATCTAATATTCGAGATTAACTGGTAATTAGACCGTATATACTGTGTGTTTCTGGTGAGTACCGGGGACATTACGATATATATTGAGAATTACTGGGTATTATTATCCATACTACTGTCTAGTTTCTGGTTTTGTACACCGGCCCGGGGGATGAGCTAAGATAAGATTGAAGAATAGCTGGTACGTATACATAGAACTGTAGTTTTCCAGATTGGTACAGGGATTCCGATATATAAGTGGGTGACGAATTCACCTGCAGATGTGGCAATACATAAACATGTAGTATCTGGTGTTCGTATCAAGGGGTGATAAGGCTATAGGTAGATACTTGACGAGATTACTTGAATTAAGTGACGTATACTCGTAAGTTCTTGGTGGAGTGATATCGATGAGGCCATAGTTATACCTATTGGAGTAATTACTGATACATATGCACTATACTGAAGTTCTGGTGTGTTGTAACAGGTTACTTTATTCATATTGAGAATTTCCGGCTTTTTAATACTAGTCCTCGTGTGTTCTGGTTTGTACCAGGGTTGATACTATATAATTTGAGAATACTGGTGAGTAATAGTACATATACGTAGTTTCTGTTGGTACATCGATACTCATATACATATTGAGAATATCCCGAGGATTATACCATATAGCTAGTGGTCTGGTGGTGATGGGGTCAGGGACTAGTAGTTAAGATATTGATCTGAATTACTGGTATTTAATGCTAGTACTGAAGTCTCTTGTCTTGGTACACTGTGGAGACTACTCAGTTATAAATTGGGAATGATACTCGGGTATTAATCCATATTACCTATTATTTCTGGGTTGGTACATGGGTATTGCATATATCTATGTCTGATGATTACTGATATTAATACATATCTGTGGTCTGGCATATGGATACCGGAGAATGGATTATACCTATTAGAATTAAGCTTTGGTATTCAATAAGCATATTCTGATAGACTTCTGGTCTGAATACAGGTATGTACTATATAGTATTGAGAACATTACTGTATTATAGGCATAGTACTGTAGGTTCTGGTGGTAGAGGGGTTGATACTATCAGGAACGGGATAGTTAAAGAATTACTGGTATTAATACAATACATAAGTTCTGGTTGGTACAGGGATACTATATAATATTGAAAATTACTGGTATTATACATATACTGTAGTTCTGGTTGTAAATGGGAGTACTATATATATTGAGAATTACTGGTATAATGCAGTATACTGATATTCTGGTGGTAGGGATAATATATAATATGGAATTACGTCGTATAATAGCATATGCTTAGTTCTGGTTTATCTGTGTTGTATTCAATTAGATCAACTGGACTTAAATAGTTAGTTCTTGAAGACGTTTCGCTAGTCATCCGACTGGCTTTTCTCAATTCAGAGATGACTTGTACAAGAATCTGTGGCAATTATGTACCCTGTGAAAATCCAATTAGCATATCACATATGCCATGGTTATGAGTGGTGATTAGATAGTGGCTAAGTGTGTAGTTCTGGTTGGTAAAACAGGGATACATATAATATTGAGAATTACAGGTATTAATACATATATCTGTATTTCTGTTGGTTACAAGGATACAATATAATAGTAGGAATTACTGGTATTAATATATCATACTGTAGTTTCTGGTTGGGGTACAGGGATACTATATATATTGAGAATTACTCGTATTAATAAATATAACTGTATTTCTGGTTGGTATGGGGAATACTCATAATATATTGGATTAACTGTATTAATATATATGACTTTAGTTTCTGGTTGGTACAGGATCTATCTAATATTGAGAATTACTGGTATTAATGCATATACTGTGTTCTGGTTGGTAACCAGGAGTATATATATAATATTGAGACTTACTGGTATTCAGTGGCGTCTCTAGGAGTTTTGTCCCCGAGCCAAACTTTTGATGCTGCGCCCCTATTGCCACTGCAATCAGGGTTAGTGTGGGGCGTGGTTAACCATTTTCAGGGAGATGTAATAAAGATTCTTATTGTTAAAACTAGTGCTACTTTGTGCTCATCCAATCAGATTTTATTTACCATTTGAAATCTAACTTCTAATGGTTGGGGAGAAATTAGCACTATTTTTTAAAGATAAGAGTTCAATAAAGTTCTTATCGATAAAATGGTACTAATTGGTGCCCCAACCAATCAGATGTTAGCTTTCAAATGTGTAAATAACATCTGCTTGGGTTGGGGCAAAATTAGCACTATTTAAACGATAAACTTTTATTGAATACCCTGAGAACTTCTATTACATTTTCCTGTTGGTCTTTTTACCTTCACATCACTGCAGTATTATACAGTTCCTTAAAAGACATTTATCCACAGCCAATTCCGAAGATTAAATATTTTTTTCCCCAAAAGATTTGTAAGCCTGTCACCACGTCAAGGTAGATTCTTTCAGCATGGCCCCAACTAACTAACCAAGTTGCCCTGCCGGCAAAAAACAAAGCCCGGGCTCCGCCAGATAAGATCACACAAAAATGAGTACAATATAACACATTGTACAATATCCAGTTTAAACAACGACTGGTAACTATAACATTGTTACTTAATATCCAGTGTTAAACACAACTGGTACTATCATCTGTACTATATCCAGTTTATAAACACACTGGTACATATAACATGTACTAATATCCATGTTTAAACACACTGGTACATGCTAAACATGTACTAATTTCCAGTTAAACACAACTGGTACTATAACATGTACTATATCCAGTTTAAACCACACTGGTACATATAACATGTACTATACCATTTAAACACACTGTACGCGTATCTACCATATACTAATATCCCAGTTTAAACACACTGGTACTTCTATACATGTACTAATATCCAGGTGTAAACACACTGAACACATTATATAACATGTACTATATTCCAGTTTAAACACACTGGTAACATATAACATGTACTAATATCCAGTTTAAACACACTGGTACATAAACAATGTACATAAAATCACTGATTTAACACACTGGTACATATAACAGGTACTAATATCCGTTTAACACACATGGTTACATACATACAGGACTTAATATCCAGTTTAAACACACACACTGGTACATAGTTCTAAATCAGTTAACACAGGTAAAATCCATTTTACAAACAATACCACTAAACATATCACCTCAGGTACATAAATATCCAGTTTAAACACACTGCACATAAACAGTACTAATATCCGTAAACACACGGGTACAATAACATGTACTAATATCCAGTTTAAACACACCCTGGTACAATATAAGCTGTACTAAATACCAGTTTAAACACACTGGGTACTATAGCATTGTACAATATCCAGTTTTAAACACACTGGTCATATAAACATGTACTAATATCCAGTTTAAACACACTGGTACATATACATACAAATGTTACTAACTTAATCCAAGTCAGTAAAACACACTGGTACATATACATGTACTAATATCCAGTTTTAAACACACTGGTACATATAACATGTACTAATCCAGTTTAAACACACTGGTACATAACATGTACTAATATCCAGTTTAAACACACTGGTACATAATAACTGTACTAATATCCAGTTTAAACACACTGGTACATATAATCAGTACTAATATCCAGTTTAAAACCCACTGGTACATATAGCATGTACTAATATCCAGTTTAAACACACTGGTACATATACATGTACTAATATCCAGTTTAAACACACTGGTACATATAACATGTTACTAATATCCAGTTTAAACACACGGGTACATATAACATGTACTAATATCCAGTTTAAAACACTGGTACATATAACACTGTACTAAATACGTTTAAACACACACTGGTACATATACATGTACTAATATCCAGTTTAAACACACTGGTACATATGACTGTACTAATATCCAGTTTAAACACACATGGCATATAAACAGCTGTACTACATTAATCTCATTTTTCAAAACACATGTGTTTCACATGGTACATATAACATGTACTTATATCCAGTTTACAACCACTGGTACATATAACATGTACTAATATCCAGTTTAACACACTGGTACATATAACATGTCTAATATCCAGTTTAAACACACTGGTACATATAACATGTACTATATCCAGTTTTAAAACACACTGGTACAATAACATGTACTAATATCCAGTTTAAACACACTGGTACATATAACATGTACTAATATCCAGTTTAAACACACTGGTACATATAAGTCATACTATATCCAGTTTAACCACACTGTCTGTACATATAACATGTACTAATATCCAGTTTAAACACACTGGTACATATACATGTACTAATATCCAGTGTTAAACACACTGTACATCGGTTACATATAACATGTACTTAGACCAGTTTTACACAAACACAGTTTACAATACATGTCTAATATCCGTTTAAAAACCTCTGGTACTATAAGCATGTACTAATAATCACACTGTGTTACAATACACTGGTACTATGATTAAATCCAGTTACACTGGTACATATAATATCAGTTACTCATATCCAGTTTAAACACATCTGTAATATACATGTACTAATAGCCATTTAAACACCTGGTACATAACATGTACTATTCCAGTTAATAACACACACTGGTACATATAACATGTACTAATATCCAGTTTTACACACTCCATGGCACACATACATGTACTAATATCCAGTTTAACACACTGTGTCTAATTCACTTCAATAATATCCAGTTTAAAACACACTGGTCTACAATACATGTACTAATATCCAGTTTAACACACATGGTACATATAACATGTCTATATCATTTAACCCCTGGTAATTACATGTACTAATATCCAGTTTAAACACACTGGTACATATAACATGTACTAATATCACACGTTTAAAAACACAACTGGTACATGATAATAGCCATGTACTAATATACAGTTTAAAAACACTCAACTGTACACATAATAGCATGTACTAATATCCAGTTTAAAACACTGGTACATATACTACGTACTTATCCAGTTTAACACCTGTACATAATAACATGACAATATCCAGTTTAAACACACTGGCTACTAATTAAACATGTACTAAATCCAGTTTAAACACACTGGGTCATATACATGTACTAATATCCAGTTAAACACCACTGGTACATATAGCATGTACTAATATCCAAGTTTAAAACACACTGGTGTACTATATAACACAATGTAATAATATCCAGTTTAAACACATGGTAATATAACATGTACTAATATCCTTTAAACACACTGGTACATATAACATGTACTAATATCCAGTTTAAACACCTGGTACATATAACATGTACTAAATATCCAGTTTAAATACACTGGTACATAATAACATGTACTAATATCCAGTTTAAACACACTGGTAACTATAACATGTACTAATATCCAGTTTAAACACACTGGTACATATAACACCTGCCTAATTCCCAGATCACCAAATAGATATATATAATATGCCCCTGCCCATATCACCCACACTCTGTGCACACAGATAATTACCTCAGGGCCTGCATGAAGTCTGCATATTGCCTCATTAGAGAGACACCCCTGCTGGTATTTAATACATATACTGTAGTCTGGTTGGTACAGGGAGATCTATATTAATAATTAAAATTCTGGTAATAATTCATATATGTAGATTTGGTGGATACGGGATACTATATAATACGCCTTACCTGGGCAGTTTTAATAACACTCCTATCTTTATACAACCTCCATACTATGTTATATGTAACTGTTATACAGACTATATGGGAAGGTTATAAAGGTGGACTTGATGGAGTATGTTTATACACCTCCAATATGCTATAGTTACTATGTAACTGTTACAGACATTTGGGTAGGGTATATAAAGGTTGGACTAGATGGACGTATGCTTTATACAACCTCCAATACTATGTTACTTGTAACTGTTATACAGCATTATGGGTAGGGTTATAAAGTTGGACTAGATGGACGTATGTCCATTATACACACTCCAATCTATGTTAACAATGTAACTGTTATACGCGACATTATGGTAGGGTATAAGGTTGGACTAGATGGACGTATGTCTTTATAAACCTCAATACTATGTTACTATGTAACTGTTATACAGACATTATGGGTAGGTATAAAGGTTGGACTGATGGCATATGTCTTTATACAACCTCCATACTGTGTACATGTAACTGTTAACAGACATATGGGTAGGGTTATAAGGTTGGACTAGATGGACGTATGTTCTTTATAACAACCCCAATACTGTGTTACTATGTAACTGTTATACAGACTTATGGGTAGGGTATAAAGGTTGGAACTGATGGACGTAATGTCTTTATACAACCTCCAATACTATGTTACTATGTAACTGTTATACCAGACATTATGGGTAGGGTATAAAGGTTGGACTAGATGGACGTATGTCTTTATACAACCTCCAATACTATGTTACGTAACTGTTAACAGACATTATGGGTAGGGTATAAAGGTTGGACTAGATGGACGTAGTCTTTACAACCTCCAATACTATGTTACTATTGTTATACAGACATTATGGGTAGGGTATAAAGGTTGGACTTGATGGACGTACGCCTTTATTCAATTACTATGTTACTATGTACATTTTGCCTATATGGCCACCATAGAGTTAATATTTAAAACTATTCTTAAATTCTAATTCAAAAGCCCAAGATATAAGCAAAGTGATAGAAACAGATGTGTCTGGTTCATGGTAGAAGATGAATTATAAATTTGGTCCCATTAGAAATTCAGTTAAAATAACCGTATCAGGGAAAGATCAGCCCATGCAGAAAACAGATATATTACTGAGTCACACACCGACCTTGACTAATCACCGTAGACAATCCCATTCATGGACTATCCAGAAATCCATATGTTACAGAGCTCACCTAGGTTTTCTCTGCTAAATTGTAGCTCACTGGAGCAGGCAAGATGAATGTTTAAAAGAATTAACATTAAGTTGTTCTCTGCTCCAAGTCTTGGATATTTTTCTATCATAATTATTTGTAGATTTGTGGGGGATTTTTTTTAGTAAAAATGAACATTGGGATGTAACGGAATTTCGACTGGATCCTGAAATTGAAAAACAACCATTCCATGATGACATTAAAACCTAAACTTCCCACACCCACAGGCAGAACGATCCCCGGTTATGGGTCCTTGTAGAAAACAACCACACCACATAATTCTGGTTCCCATAAAACCCCAATGGGAATGTCTGTTTCTCCTGATCTTGTGAGTTTGTCATTATCTCTATTTGATGTTTGACTTCTGGATTTCCCAAGCCTGATCAGACATGACTAAAGATAATGTCTTATGTGGGCCAGCAGGAAACCCAACTCCTGTCAAAATGTAGAAAGGTTACCCCCACACAAAGGAGTATAAATAGCAATACAGTAACACAAGGAGAGGGTTTCCATACTGACATGAATGATAGGCTCATTCTATCTTCTCTGTGTTTTCTTGGACAATTGGCAATCCCACATTTCCATAAAGTTTTGGTGACATTATAAAAGGAGGTTCTGAAAAATGAAGTGCCACATGGGATGACTTTTGGTTTTAAAGTAACGAATGTGTAACAATGTGTGTCCTTGTAGATAACTACATATTACTGAAACGTGTAATGTAGGAACTAAGAACCAGAAGAAACTTGACGACATGAAGACTATAATCTGACATTCTTAGTAATGGTGATTTCAATCGCCTCCATCAGGGAATAATGATATCTGGAAATTGTAGGAATCTGCAGAAGAAATGAAGTTGCCTGAATAGATAATTAAAGGTTTCAAAACCCCAGTCTTGGTTATGACCAGAAATGACAGACCTCGCCCCAAGTGAACCGTCAGACATTTAAAGTAATTGGTCAACGTTGCAATTACTGATTGCACATTAGAAATGTTTATCGGGATTTGCAAAGACTCTTCCTTTAAGGTCAGTGTCCATCATAGGTGACCGAATGTGACATTAATTAAGAACATCTGATGATTCCGAGACGAGGAAGTTGACAAACTTTTGACAACATGATTTTGTTTGTTGTACATTGGTACATTGGTGATCCGGCATCTACTACACATTCAACCGAACAAAACTGGGAGTCAATAAAAAAAAAAAACTGTCGTTAGTCACATGAAATCTAGCGTGATGTTAATGATTTATTTAGCTGCCCATAAAATGCCTCATAGTTTGTCTTTGAAAGTTTTTATTTTCTTAATGAGTTGGAGAAAGTTAATGGATCCCGTTCAACCGACTCCACCTCACGTACTAATTGTCACTCACAAGCATGGATTCTCCACATCTACTGTAAAGTTCATAACTTTCTACAACATAAAAAGGCAAGAAGGAGAAGTTTATTCACTCCTATGCTTAATTTGTTTAAGTTTTCCATTGTCACTGATTGTTTCCTATCCAATCTTACGGCCACTTACCGTCTATCCATGGTGTGTCCCTGACCAATTTTCACTAGGGCTATATAAAAAGGATAGGGAACTAGAGGGATGACCATATAAACTGGCTGGTGTAACTGCGAGGGATCAATCACGATACCACTGTGGTCTTGGTTGAACTAGTGGACTGTGCAGGACATTTTCACCTGGATCTGGTGGAACGGGAAGGGCTTATATAACACTTGCGTAGGGAACTACAGCTGGACAGGGGCTAAACACTGGCTTGAAACTGGAGGGCTACTACATATAACACTCTAGACTGGACGGCTGGTGACCCTGGCAGGCTTAATATACACTGGCTGGGGACTGGCTGGTGAACTGGAGGGCTAATATAACACTGGCTGGTGAACTGGAGGGCTAACTGTGCTTGCAACACAGACTGGTAAATAAAAGATGCCCACACAGACTTGCCCAGCAGTACACACTGATTTGTAAATATAAAATGCCTCCATAGACAGTTAAAAGCCACTGAGTGACAGGAAGCTGGACCCGAATGGCAGCAACAAAAGAGTACTACAAGCTCCTTAACCCCTCACACACACACACACACACAAACACCACATCCTTTTTTGCGGAAGGGACAGTAATAAAAAGTTAAAGGGTATCTCCACCCTAATGAAAAACATATTATATGTTGTAGGACAGATGCCCCCAACCACTATGTCAGATTACTACAAAGAGAATTAGGACTCCTTACAGCTGCCTGTTTTCCAGAACTTGCAAACAGGGCCCAACAGGCAGCCGCGTCTTTAATTGGTTAAGAGCCATCCAATCACAGATGCGGCTGTCGGTAATGCCGGGCGCCACGGGAGTGAAGGGCTGTAAGTAGAGTTCGGAGTCTTTGTTAAGTAATCTGACATAGCGGTTGGGAGTGGACAGGGGTAACCAACAATACAAAAGTTTTTATGCTAGATGACAGCGTAGCCAGGGAGGGATCTGGAAGGATGGGAGGGAGGCTCCCCTGCGCATGATGTCACACTACCGCCGGGAGGACAGATTAGAGGCAGAAACCTTTGGACAGGAAGAAGCTCCTACTCTTCACTTTCCTGGACTTTGGACAAGCGCTGCAGGAGAGCCATAAGGAGCAGAGATGTAAGGTAAGTCTTTTTTTAAACTACACAGTGGGGCCAGTAGTGGGTTAAATTTTAGTTTGGTAGGTGGACATTCCCTTTAATATCATCTTTTCATCATTTATCACTGGTAAAAATATCACTAAAAAATTACAATTGCCCCTTTATAAATATAATCGAATTTATAACCCGGAGGTTTCTTCCTATTAAGTCTTTATTTTCTATTTATCGGAACTTAAAACTAAACATACTTTTCAATGCAAAATAAATAGGTCAAGTCTCTACCCCAAATAACGTTCATCACAGATGGTATGAATTCTCGGGAATGAAATCCCCCATGTTCCCAATGATATCCAATAATCAAAACGTTATCCACCAACAATCCGCGCTGGATTCATTACTTCTATTTCTATGCATGAAATGCCACCAATTCTGTTTCCTTCCTAGGAAATTCTTATCCATAATTCAGCTGGTTCTCCCCAGGAGAGAGACTGGCATAATCAACGCGTTGAACGCAATGAGAGGAGCCGAGAGTGCGAGAGCTGAACGTTCATTCAAACATCCAACAAGGCTCAAAATGACTCTAAATGAAGATTAAGTCAGGAGGCGAGTAAAACGCGCAAGATTAAATTCAGGATTTGTTCACCAGAAAACATCATCTCGCTCCTTTACTGGTGTTCAAGAGAAAGGGGGAAATTTTATAAGAAAACGGTCATGGCAGCTCGGGGATGAACAATCAGTCATTGGCTGTGATGTCATCTATTGTACCCATGACTGACAGCTGCTAACTGGAAGAACCAGCGAGCAGAATGAGAGGTAACGGAATATCAGGGAGCATTTAAAGGGTATTATACCTTTAAACACAGCAAGATCCCACGGCTTCAAAACTCATTTCAGATTTCAAATCTGGGCTGTAGATCCTGAGAAATCATCATTTTAATCACAGCATTTACAGGGAAAGACCTGTCACTCCAGGAGCAGAGATTGTAATATGGGACCCATCCCTGACCTCTTACTAGGATCTTTAGCTGCCTGACAGCTCACTTTCTGCTACGATTATGAGAATCAGCAGAGGGAAGAAGGCAGGGGGAGGGAGGGGGAGATGTGTAAGCAGAGCAGGGTCCATGGTTAGGCTGTGCAGAACTTATAAGTGTCGCAGACACTACAAGGAGGCAGTGAGTAAGGGAGGGAGGGGAGATGTGTAAGCAGAGCAGGGTCCATGGTGAGGCTGTGCAGAACTTATAAGTGTCGCAGACACTACAAGGAGGCAGTGAGTAAGGGAGGGAGGGGAGATGTGTAATCAGAGCAGGGTCCATGGTGAGGCTGTGCAGAACTTATAAGTGTCGCAGACACTACAAGGAGGCAGTGAGTAAGGGAGGGAGGGGGAATTAGGAGCACTCACTAAATATTAATAATTTAATAACAAAGCAAGCACAGATAAATATGTGAGTATCACCATTCTACTTCTCTCACATTGTAGTTTCAGATAATGTAAAGTTGTTTCAGTGAGTATAGTGACCCTTTAAGGTTAGTCTTACATCTCTAAGCATGTATACAACTTTTCATTTGAGAGGTAAACTTGCCCTTTAATGCCATTCCAACATTTAGGATAAAAGGCCAATATCCCTGTTACAGTAGCATTATGGGAAGTCTCTATTTCTAGGCCCAGATGTCATTGATGTGAAATATTAAACAACTCAAACATTTGACTAAGTTATTTCAATAACATTAATTTGCTGATTCAATTAGCCGACTGCACACGGGGAAATTTCACCTTTTAAGTTTTAACGGCTCCTTAAGGAAGTGAATTTTATTTCATTTAAATTATTTCAGGGTTTGTAGCATCTCTGTCTGTGAGATGGTGAAAATGTCCCAATATAGACGGAATTGTCTGGCCGTCCTAGGAACATCTATGGCAGCCCCTCCCCAAATCTCCCCCCCGCCATGCCCTATCTCATGCTCCGCCCATGCCCCGCCCACTCCCGCTCAAGCACCAGAGATGGCTGAAGCTATATAGTTTTGTTACGTTTTTGGATTCCCGGATCTCGGGAAAATCCCATAGATCCAAAAACGGAACAAATTTTCGAAGATTTTCGAATGTTCAAAGATATTTTTGAAAATAATTGGAAAATAGCCTCGACCGTTCGATTTTTTTTCTCGAAAATACGATCGTAAACTCAGAAGTGGTCTCCGGTTGTATCGAGGATTTTAGAACGTTCGGAGATAGTTTGGAAAATGATCAAAAATAGCTCCATACATCCATAGGATCTTCGGATTTCGGAACTGAGGGGTTCCGTGGTTCCTTGTCAGATCCGGGTTTGTGTCGGACCAGAATCCCATCTCTATTCACAAACATTGTATGAGACAATTAAATAATGAATAATACAAAGCAGGATGGGAGTTGTAGGGAGTTGTAACCATCCGGAGAGCCAAGGTTCAACATCACTGCTGTACGGTCAGACCACTAGTGGCCCCTAGGAGCTCCATTGGGATTCCCCACTTGCCATGATTTAGACAATGTAGATTCCTCTCCATATTTAATAGATCTGGTTCTATTATTCCTACGGTGCCGTGTAGTATAATCCCATCCTTACATTATTTCTAGTTTACTTTATTTCTGCTGAACAATGATATAAATGTCCAACCAACATTGACTAATAAAATAATTCCCATGTGTATTGGGATGGGAACTTCCTCTAGATGGATGGAGGTGGCAGTAGATGAAGGATCTGGACTTGCCGCTATATTTCCATTTAACGGTTAAATATCGACCAAGGCACCGGTTCAGGTTCATTTTCTGTTTGGCCGAGGAAGTGAAGTGTGAGAAGGAACCATCTGTGAGTAATACTGAACCATCCAAGGAGGTGTCATGGTTAATAGCCCTGATAATGTTGATGGCTGAAGAGCAGGGAGATGGTTTAACTGCAGCAGGAGAAGAAAGGAGACATTCCCTGGAGATATTAATGTGTCTCCTTGTTGGGGGCTCTTTAATGCATCGAATGTATGGGGTACTGACTAATTCTGGGGCTGTTTAAGGTCTTTTATGACCCATCAGGATAGCAGGAGATACATGTAAAGCCTGGTCTGACATGGGCTTGACCAACACGTTTCATTAACACCCAATTAGAGAATAACAACCCTACAATAGGTTATTGACATCTACAGCAAACATTGAGTGCTGAATCCCATAGGAGAATATTATCCTACTACATGGAGTAATTAAATCCCACCTGCCACCCATTAGGATAAGCCCTGTCGGTAAACTTACATATCATTACATAACATTACACATCATTACATAACATTACATATCATTACATAACATTACATATCATTACATAACATTACGTATTATTACATATCATTACATAGTTAAACTATGAGTTTAAACATTGAGTGCTGAATCCCATAGGAGAATATTATCCTACTACACAGAACTTTCTAATGAAAATTAAATCCCACCCATTAGGATAAGCCCTGTCGGTAAACTTACATATCATTACATAACATTACATATCATTACATAACATTACGTATTATTACATATCATTACATAGTTAAACTATGAGTTTAAACATTGAGTGCTGAATCCCATAGGAGAATATTATCCTACTACACAGAACTTTCTAATGAAAATTAAATCCCACCCATTAGGATAAGCCCTGTCGGTCAATGTTGATGGAACAGTCTAAATGCAATAAATATGGTGGTAAGTAGGGATGGACCCGAGTTCGAGACAAACTTTATGAGTTCGGATGAACTTGAACTATTCGAACTAGTTCGATTTTCCGGACTCGCAGGACTATTTTCGAAAATCCTCGAACATTGGAGAATTCAAGGATCCGCGGAGATTTGCAGCTCTTTATATTGGTTTGCAGAAAACCCTAATCCGTTTCTGATTGGTCAATTTTTCAATGCTTGCTTTACATGGTTCACATTAACCAATCAGGCCCCCTTTTTTGCTACATATATTGTATAGACTGTAATTTTTTTACTGCTTCTGAAGCTGGGCCCCCAGAAGTTTCCTGGGCCCTAGGCAGTCGCCTAGGGTTGCCTTATGGATAATCCTGCTGCACGACCCCGTAAACCCCAAAGGGCCCTTGTCAGGGCCACAAAGGTAATTTTAGGATCCCGGTTTTCGAGCTGCGGGACCCTGATCCAGTTTATGGTATATTTGTATCTTACAAAAAATAAAAGGGTTTCAGTTCATTAATTGCTTCCAACTTTATTTTTAATAGACCCACTGGGACCCCATCGCAGACCCAGTTTAATCAGCAGACCTGGTAATAAAGCAAAATCTTTCATCTTCAATTGTAGCTTAACCTCCGACACTGCCCTTCCCCCCACGGTAAACCCACTATAATTTCTTCTTAAAAAGCCAAATCTATTTTACCCAAATAGCCAAAAGCCTCGTACACACGTTGGATAATTGTCGTACGATGCGGCCGACGAACGAGCAATCGCGCAATATTCGTACGAAAATATATCATCAACGATCGTCAAAGACCAACGACCGGCGACTATTTCCGGCTTTTTCCGACGATCAGCCTGGCGGATAACTTCTGCCGATGATCGTATATTTGTACGCGGTCATCAAATTATAGTTAACGTTCTACAAAAAAAATATATAAAAGGCGCAAGTGCTGCTTTCGTAATTGCGCGAAGATACGCACGTTACGTTACGTACAAACGTCTACATCGAACGACTATCATGGGGACTATTGTCGCTGTGTGTACAGATGTCATTTCAATTATGAGGATTAACGATAATGTCGTTAAACGTTCGGCGGCTGCGTCGTACGGAAATCATCCAACGTGTGTACGAGGCTTTAGACGTTGCCCCATATTATTCGTTTTCCTGTGTAGGACATGCAAAGGGAGCGTTGCTCCTATAAATGACATTAGACAGTCAGGCTTCATGTGACACCCAGCACGTACCGAACATTAAACATATATGATGTGAATAATAACCAGGACCTTGGTTACTGTGTGACGCATGTTTCTCCATAAAACTCTTATCACACGACCCCTGAGATCCACTCAACGGAAATGTCCTAAAGCTAATACGGTGCGAATGACGTACAAACGCCGCTAGTCACGGGAAGTCATTTTGCGTTTCCCATTCCTAGAAGATGTTTATAGAAACCCCCTGCGGGGTAAACCAATTGCTCTGCTGTTCTATGGGCGTTGATGGGGCAGTGGGAGATCACTGATATTTTTAGAGCCATAATAATTATTTTACAATATTTTCAAGTTTTTTTTTAAAGCTACGAACATTGTAGAATTTTCCGGCGTGTTTTTTTAAAAAAGGCGAACTTCCCCGATCGATCGCTCCTCCGCAATACAGAGACCGCTGGGCCCTGTCAGACTACACGGCGGAGGATCGATCGATCGGTAAGTTTCTTACCTTCGTTCCCGGCTCCTGCAGGTTTTATTGAAGAACGGGAGGTGAGACACAGCTCAGAGGAGATTCCCTTCAACATCACCAAAGATGAGGCTTTGAGTTGAGCAAAAAAGCACCCCCAGACCTCAGTGTCACATTATAATGAAATGCCTATATGGCAACCTGACCCGGTGCCTCATTGTTCCTCCTCTGCTCTGCAGCTGACAGCCGATCTACACCCTGGTCACAGCCGTCAGTTAAGGTGCGACATGACATCATGGCCAATTGCCTGACTGCCGTAACCACGAAGTAGAGCAGCTGTCAGCGCAGAGCCGCACTGTTTCTGTACTGTCTAAGAGAAACACTATGGCAGCTCCAAACCCATATGTATAAATATACAGAGAAGGAATGTTCTGTACATACAATAAGCTATACCCTCATACTGTACTGTCTAAGGGAAACATATGGCAGCTCCCACCCATATGTATATAAATATACAGAGAAGGAATGTTCTGTACAACAATAAGTATACCCTCATACTGTACTGTCTAAGGGAAACAATATGGCAGCTCCCACCCTATATATATAATATACAGAGAAGGAATGTTCTGTACACACAATAAGCTAACCCTCATACTGTACTGTCTAAGGGAAACAATATGGCAGCTCCCACCCATATGTATAAATATACAGAGAAGGAATGTTCTGTACATACAATAAGCTATTCCCTCATACTGTACTGTCTAAGGGAAACACAATGGCAGCTCCACCCTATGTATGAATATAAATATACAGAGAAGGAATGTTCTGTACTACAATAAGCTATACACTCATACTGTACTGTCTAAGGAAACAATATGGCAGCTCCCACCTATATTAAATATAAATATACAGAGAAGGAATGTTCTGTACACACAATAAGCTATACCCTCATAATGTACTGTCTAAGGAAACAATATGGCCGCTCCAACCCATATGTTAAATATAATATACAGAGAAGGAATGTTCTGCACACACAAAAAACTACATTATACTGTACTGTCTAAGGGAAACACTATGGCAGCTCCACCATATATATATAAATATACAGAGAGAAGAAATGTTCTGTACATACAATAAGCTATACCCTCATACTGTACTGTCTAAGGAAAACAATATGGCAGCTCCCACCCATATGTATAAATATAAATATACAGAGAAGAATGTTCTGCACACACAATAAACTATACCTCATACTGTACTGTCTAAGGGAAACACTATGGCAGCTCTCACCCATATGTAATAAAAAATAAGAGAAGGAATGTTCTGTAATACAATAGCTATACCTCATACTGTACTGTCTAAGGGAACAATATGGCAGCTCCCACCCAATATAAATATAAATATACAGAGAAGGAATGTTCTGTACACAATAAAGCTATACCCTCATACTGTACTGTCTAAGGGAAACAATATGGCAGCTCCCACCAATGTATTAAATATACAGAGAAGGAATGTTCTGTACACACAATAAGCATACCCTCATACTGTACTGTCTAAGGGAAACAATATGGCAGTCCCACCCATATATATATAAATATACAGAGAAGGAATGTTCTGTACATACATAAGCTATACCTCATACTGACTGTAAGGGAAACAATATGGCAGACTCCCACCCATATGTATAAATATACAGAGAAGGAATGTTCTGTACATACAATAAGCTATACCCTCATACTGTACTGTCTAAGGGAAACAATATGGCAGTCCCACCCATATGTATAAATATACAGAGAAGGATGTTCTGTACATACAATAAGCTATCCCTCATACTGTACTGTCTAAGGGAAACAATATGGCAGCTCCCACCCATATGTAAAATATAAAGAGAAGGAATGTTCTGTACATACAATAAGTCATACCTCATACTGTACTGTCTAAGGGAAAACATGGCAGCTCCCACCTAGTATAAATGTTAATAACAGAGAAGGAATGTTCTGTACATACAATAAGATATACCTCAACTGTACTGTCTAAGGGAAACAATATGGCAACTCCCACCCATATGTTTAAATATACAGAGAAGGATGTTCTGTACATACTATAAGCTATACCCTCATACTGTACTGGTAAGGGAAACAATAGGCAATTCCCACCCATAGTATAAATATAAAGAGAAGAGTTTCTGTACACATAATAATCATACCCTCATACTGTGATGTCTAATGGGAAACAATATGGCAGCTCCACACATATGCATAAATTACACAGAGAAGGAATGTTCTGTACATACAATAAGCATATACCCTCATACTGTACTGTCTAAGGGAAACAATATGGCACTCCCCCCCATATGATAAATATAAAGAGAAGGAATGTTCTGTACTCACAATAAGCTAACCCTCATACTTACTGTCTAAGGGAAACAATATGGCAGCTCCCACCCATATGTATAAATATACAGAGAAGGAATGTTCTGTACATACAATAAGCTATACCCTCATACTGTACTGTCTAAGGGAAACAATATGGCAGCTCCCACCCATATATATAAATATACAGAGAAGGAATGTTCTGTACACACAATAAGCTATACCCTCATACTGTACTGTCTAAGGGAAACAATATGGCAGCTCCCACCCATATGTATAAATATACAGAGAAGGAATGTTCTGTACATACAATAAGCTATATCCTCATACTGTACTGTCTAAGGGAAACAATATGGCAGCTCCATGTAATACAATATAATGTTATTACTATGTAGTGTATGATATATATAATAATTGCCCTTTGTGTGGGTTTTGAAGGTTTTTTTTCAGTCATTGATTAGATCCTCAGACATGAAAGGACCCAGGGACTCCGTATCACAGTCGTGTACTTACTAACTCACCATTGAATGATCAAAACAAATGTTGAATTAATTAACTGATGAAACTGGAGAAGATCAAACCTGTTCTCAGAGTGTGAATTCCTCTCATTGTATCTGAACTAATGGGGACGTTTATACCGTCACAAAACCCAACATTCATGTGTGACAATAAATGACGACGCATTATATAAAAGTTTTCCTGGTTTTAATGACGACTTCAAAACTTTTAACAAAGGTTCACCTTCAATTAGCTTTATTCAACGTATAAAGGGGAACTTATGACGATTGTGCCATTTTCTGTTGTGTTCAGACCTATCGGTGTTACCTGAGACATACAGAACAGCAGAATGTTAATCAGAAAACCCGAAAACGACAAGTTAACAACAGACAATTAATGTTCAGCCTTAAAATACTTTCTGTATTCTAGTTTGGGATCATTTTTCAAATTAAAGATCGAGGCAGAAAAGAAAGAGAAAAATATAATTTATAATTTTATATTTTATTTAATTTACGTTGCCCAGTATTAAAAAAGAATGAACCGTACTACAAACAAGATTATTTCTTGTGTATATAATATATACACACACTCACACAATCATAGACTATGATTAAGGGCTTGACAGCCTGAAACGCATCAGACATCTTCCACCGTCCCCAGCTAACAAGCTCTGATCTGTTTTAAAATGGAGAAATAAAGTCAAGTTTTATGAATTTGGACTGGTGAGTTGCCATATGTCTCTATGCAGTTCAGCAGCACACTGTATTTATGTTATAGAAGGAACAGTGACCATCCACATGGAATGGTTGACAGCGTTGATTTTAACCTATACCGTACAATATAGATACAGACAGTGACCATTCACATGGAATGATTGACAGCGTTGATTTTAACCTATACCGTACAATATAGACACAGACAGTGACCATCCACATGGAATATGACAGCCCGTCTGTTTTAGACTATACCGTAAATATAGATCAGACAGTGACCATCCACATGGAATTTGACAGCGTTGATTTAACCTATACGTACAATATAGAACATACGTGACCCATTCACATGGAATGATGACAGCGTTGATTTTAACGTATACCGTACAATATAGACACAGACAGTGACCATTCACATGGAATGATTGACAGCGTTGATTTTAACCTATACCGTACAATATAGACACAGACAGTGACCATCCACATGGAATGATTGACAGCGTTGATTTTAACCTATACCGTACAATATAGACACAGACAGTGACCATCCACAGGAATGATTGACAGCGTTTATTTTACCTATACCGTACAATAAGACACAGAAGTACCATTCCAATGGAATGTTTGACAGCGTTGATTTTAACGTATAACCGTACAATATAGACACAGACAGTGACCATCCACATGGAATGTTGACAGCGTGATTTTACGTATACGCTATCAATATAGACACCGACAGTGACCATCCATGGAATGATTGACAGCGTTGATTTTAACTATACCTACAATATAGACACAGACAGTGCCCATCACATGGAATGATTGACAGCGTTGATTTTAACGTATACCGTACAATATAGACACAGACAGTGACCATCCACATGGAATGGTTGACAGCGTTGATTTTAACGTATACCGTACAATATAGACACAGACAGTGACCATCCACATGGAATGATGACAGCGTTGATTTAACGTTATACCGTACAATATAGACACAGACAGGTGACTCATCACATGGAACTGGTTGACAAGCGTTGATTTTACCCTATACCTTACAATATAGAACAGACAGTGACCATCACATGGAATGATTGACAGCGTTGATTTTAACCTATACCGAACATATAATAGAACACGACATTGACCATCCACATGGAATGATTGGACAGCGTTGATTTTAACGTATACCGTACAATATAGACACAGACAGTGAGCATCCACAATGGAATGATTGACAGCGTTGATTTTAAACGTATACCGTACAATATATACACAGACAGTGACCATCCACATGGAATGATTGACAGCGTTGATTTTAAGCGTTATACCGTACATATAGACACAGAAGTGACTCTCCACATGGAATGATTGACAGCGTTGATTTTAACGTATACCGTACAATATAGACACAGACAGTGACAATTCACATGGAATGATTGACAGCGTTGATTTTAACTGTAATACCGTACATATAGACACAGACGTGACCATTCACATGGAATGATTGACACCGTTGGATTTTAACTCTACTAGCCGTTAACAATATAGACACAGACAGTGACCATTCACATGGAATGATTGACAGCGTTGATTTTAACCTATACCGTACATATAGAACAGACAGTGACCATTCACATGGAATGATGACAGCGTTGATTTTAACCTATACGCTACAATATAGACACAGACAGTGACCATTCCATGAATGATTGACAGCGTGATTTTAACCTACCGTACAATAAGACACAGACCAGTGACCAATTCACATGGAATGATTGACAGCGTTAATTTTAACGTATACCTATACACGTACAATATAGACACAGACAGTGACCATTCCACATGGAATATTGACAGCGTTGATTTTAACCTATACCGTACAATATAGAGACACAGACATGACCATCCACATGGAATGATTGACAGCGTTGATTTTAAACCTATACCGTACAATATAGACACAGACAGTGACCATCCACATGGAATGATTGACGCGTTGATTTTAACGTATACCGTACAATATAGACACCAGACAGTGACCCATCCACATGGAATGTTGACAGCGTGATTTTAACTTATACCGTACAATATAGACACAGACAGTGACCATCCACATGGAATGATTGACAGCGTTGATTTAACGTATACCGTCAATATAGACACAGACAGTGACCATTCACATGGAATGATTGACAGCGTTATTTTAACCTATACCGTACAATATGACACAGACAGTGACCATCCACATGGAATGTTGACAGCGTTGATTTTAACGTATACCGTACATATAGACACCAGTGACCATCCACATGGAATGATTGACACGTTGATTTTAAACGTATACCGTACAATATAGACACAGACAGTGACCATCCACATGGAATGGTTGACAGCGTTGATTTTAACCTATACCGTACAATAAGATACAGACAGTGACCATCACATGGAATGATTGACAGCGTTGATTTTAACCTATACCGTACAATATAGACACAGACAGTGACTTCCACATGGAATGATTGACAGCGTTGATTTTAACCTATACCGTACAATAGAGACACGACAGTGACCATCCACATGGAATGATTGACAGCGTTGATTTTAACGTATACCGTACATATAGACACAGATAGTGACCATCCACATGGAATGATTGACAGCGTTGATTTAACGTATACCGTACAATATAGACACAGTACCAATTCACATGGAATGATGACAGCGTTGTTTTATAACGTATACCGTACAATATAGACACAGACAGTGACCATTCACATGGAAGATTGACAGCGTTGATTTAACCTATACCGTACAATATAGACACAGACAGTGACCATTCACATGGAAGATGACAGCGTTGATTTTAACCTAACCGTACAATATACGACAACAGTCCCATTCACATGGAATGATTGACAGCGTTGATTTTAACCTATACCGTACAATATAGACACAGACAGTGACCATTCACATGGAATGATTGACAGCGTTGATTTTAACCTATACCGTACAATATAGACACAGACAGTGACCATTCACATGGAATGATTGACAGCGTTGATTTTAACGTATACCGTACAATATAGACACAGACAGTGACCATTCACATGGAATGATTGACAGCGTTGATTTTACCATACCGTACAATATAGACACAGACAGTGACCATTCACATGGAATGATTGACAGCGTTGATTTTAACCTATACCGTACAATATAGACACAGACAGTGACCATTCACATGGAATAGACTCCCAATGGCTGCAGGTAGATTTGATGAGGTTTGAGGTTGTCTAGTTCTTGTCTGTGTGGGTTACAATCAGATCATTATCCGCAGTGTGGACCGATTCTGGATCCTCTGGACCTACAGGGGGTTTCTGTGCAGTGATGATGTTTGTATAGAAAGAGAAAAAGAGAAACTTTTATAAATTTACAATCCAGTGTTTATCGATAGACATTATTACTATATTATACTGTATATTATTGTATATTATTACTATATACAGAACTTTATCTGCTCAAATCACCAGTGAATTGAGCACAGAGATAATTGACTGTGATTTGTTCACCTGCAGCATCAGACTGGATTCTATTCCTTGTCTTGTTAACCCTCAATGTCCCAGTGACACTGGATTTCTATCGCTGGTCTTGTTAACCCTCAATGTCCCGTGACTGGATTTCCTATCGTCGCTGGTCTGTTACCCTCAAAGTCCCCGTGACTGATTCTTCACTGGTCTTGTTACCCCTCAAGGCCCAGTGATCCTGGATTCTATTCTTTTCTGATTAACCCTCAATGTCCCAGTGACTGGATTTCTATTATTTCTCTTTTTTAAGCCCTCAATGTCCCAGTGACTGGATTATTCTATTCCGTGGCTTATTAATCCCTCAATTCCCAGTGACTGGATTCTATCACACACTGGTCTTGTTAACTCCTCAATTTCCAGTAAACTGGTTTTCTATTCCTTGTCTTGTTAACCCTCAATATCCCAGTGACGTGGATTCTATTGCTGGTCTGTTAACCCTCAATGTCCTCCGTGAGCTGGATTCTCATTCCTTGTCTTGTTTAACCCCCAATGTTCCCAGTGACTGGATCTATATCCTAGTCTTGTTAACCTCAATGGCCCCGTGACTGGATTCTATTCCGTGTTCTTGTTAACCCTCAGTGGGTGCCCCAGTGACTGGATTCTGTTCCCTTGTCTTGTTAACCTAATGGTCCCAGTGACTAAATTCTATTCCTGGTCTTGTTCACCTCAAGATCCCAGTGGCCTGGATTTCTATTCTCCTTGTCTTATTGACCCTCACTTTCCGTGCCTGGATTCTATCACGGTCCTTGTTACCCTACAATTTCCCCAGTGGACTGGATTCTATCTTTGTCTATTACCCTCAATGTCCCAGTGACTGGATTCTATTATTTTCGCTTGTTAACCTCAATGTCCCCAGTGACTGGATTCTATTCCTTGTCTTATTAACCCTCATGTCCCAGTGACTGGATTCTCATCACACTGTCTTTTAACCCTCAATTCCCCAGTAACTGGTTTCTTCTATTCCTTGTCTTGTTTAACCCTCAATATCCCAGTTGACTGGATGTCTATGCGGTCTTGTTAACGCCTCAATTCCGCAGTTACCTGGATTCTATTCCTTGTCTTGTTAACCCTCAATGTTCCCAGTGGAGCTTGGGATTCATATTCCTTTAGTCGGTGTTAACCCGTCTAATCCCCTGTGACTGTATTCCATATTATCTGGTCTGTTACCCTCAATTCCCATGGGACTGGAATTTTATTGATTATTCTATCGCTGTCTTGTTTTACCCTCAAAAAGTTCCATGACTGGAGTCTATCGCTGGTCTTGTTAACCCCTCAATGTCCCAGTGACTGATTCCTATTGCTGGTCTCTTTAACCCTCAATTCCCCAGTGACTGGATTCAATTACTGGTCTTGGTTAACCCCAAATTGTCCCCGTGACTGATTCTTCTCCTTTTTCTTGTTAACGGGCCTCAATGTCCCAGTGACTGGTCACTGGTTCCTTGTTTAACCCCATGGGCCCCAGTGACTGGGATTCTTATTCCTTGTCTTGTTAAACCCTCAATGTCCCAGTAACTGATTTCTATCCACTGGTCTTGTTACCCCCTCAATGTCCCAGTGGACTTGATTAATTACTGTCTTGTTTAACCTTAATTTCCCAGTGACTTGATTACCATTACTGGTCTTGTTAAGCTCCTCCAATGTCCCAGTGACTGTATGCGATTACTGGTCTTGGTTAACCCTCAATGTCCCATTGAACTGGATGCTATCGCTGGTGCTGGTTACCCTCAAATGTCCCAGTTCCTGTATTCCTATTCCTTGTCTTGTTAACCAACCTCAATGTCCCATGACTGGATTCTATCACGGTCTTGTAACCCTCAAATGGTCCCAGTGACTGGATTTCAATTACTGGTCTTGTCTTAACCCTCCAATTTCCAGTGACTGGATTCAATTACTGGTCTGTTCACCTCAATGTCCCATGACTGGTTGGCATTACTGGTCTGTTAACCCTCAAGTCCCAGTGACTGGATTCTATCGCGTCTGGTTAACACCCAATGTCCCAGTGACTGGATTCTATTCCTTTCTGTTTTAACCCTCAATGTCTCCAATGACTGTATTCTCATCACTGGTCTTTTAACCCTCAATGTCCCAGTGACTGTATTCAATTACGGCTCTTGTGAACCCCAATGTCCAGTGAACTGGATTCAATTCTGGTCTTAACCTCAATGTCCCAGTGACGGATTCTATCACGGTCCTTGTTAACCCGCAATGTCCCGTGACTGGATTCTATTTCCGTGTCTTGTTAACTCATGTCCCCGTGCTGGATTCTATTCCTTGATCTTGTTCTACCCTCATGTCCCGTGACGGATTCATTACTGGTCTTGTTAACTCCTTATGTCCCAGTGCTGGATGTCAATTACTGGTATTTGTTAACCCTTAATGTCCCAGTGATGGATTTCAATTACTGGTCTGTTAACCCTCATTTCCCAGTTCGTTGGATTCTATTCCTTGTCCTTGTTCACCCCTTGAACGCCTCGAATGAATGGATGGTGGTGCTGGCTAATTCTAATCACTTTGGTCCCTTGTTAACCCCCTCAATGTCCCAGTGACTGGATTCTATCGCTGGTCTCTGTTAACCCTCAATTTCCCAGTTGACTTTATTCTATAACTGGTCTGTTAACCCTCAATGGCCCAGTGACTGGATTCTATCGTCTGGTCTTGTCGTTAACACCTCAAATGTACAGTTCACTGGATTCTATGATACTGGTCTTGTAACCCTCAATGCTCCCCGTGCACTGGTATTCTAATTCCTTGTCTTGTTAACCCTCGAATGTCCCAAGTGACAAGATCTACATCACTGCTTGTTAACCCTGCATGTTCCAGTGACTGGAATTCTAATTCGCTGTCTTGTTAACTCCCAATGTCCCAGTGGACTGGAACCTATTACTGGTCTTGTGTACCCTCATGTCCCAGTGACTGGATCAATTACTTGTCTTGTTTTTTTTTCTATGTTTGTCCATCTATCTCTATTAAGTAACCTAGTGGTGTGGCTTTATTGGGCAGACAAGGACCGGGTCCTATATGTTCACCATGCTACACATGGCACATGAATGTCGAAAGTTGCCACTGATCTCCTCTACCCTAAGACGCCCCTGTATGCCAATCACAAGTTTAATGGCTTCACTGCTTATGTGTATCTGTTGAATGAATAACATAATTTTTTTACACTTGTAGATAAAATTGTGTAGTAGAAGTAAAACTGGCAGGGAACTCGCATAAAAAAGTCAACCCTTTATTTGGATGCTGTTTGTCTTATTACCATTCTTTTTTTAATACCAAGGTTAATTAAATTTAATTTACATTTTAAAATTACATTAAGCGTTTACTAAATGGTTTCTACCTAGTAGTGCAAGAGAAAGTAAACAGCCATCCATGATCTTGTCCCTTTATCTTGTGTTGACCTTTTGCAGTGACAATCAACCCTTAATACACATAGAGTATAAATCGCTTGAACCACAAAATCAAAGACACCATTTGTCTAATTTGCAAACTTTCTTACAAACTCAAGAGCCTCAATGTATCAGTTTAAGTCTATGACCCACCCCTGTAAATGAAAACCTCACAGTATTTTTTATTATTACCTAATGTATTATTAGGAAGATATCTATATTTACGTGGAACTGCAATAAAATTCTATAAAGTCATCACCACAGCTTATGGAAATTAGTTATAAAATAATCAGAGACACAATGTATTCATCGTTGTTTTGGGTTTCATCCCTATTTTTATAACTGCGTTAGTTTTTTTTTCTGCACTGTGTCAAGTCCCTGAATACTCTTTACATTTGTGTAAAAGCAAAGAATGTTCTGTACTGACAGGGCTGAAAAAAAAAAACTCAATAGACATATTCCTAAACGATACCTTCTCTTCCAGATCAATTATAATGTGACAAAATCAGATTGCTTATATTTCTATCACTGGTCTTGTTAACCCTCAATGTCCCATGACTGGATTCTATTTCTGGATCTCAGTGTCACTAGGGTACTTTACACTGCTGGTTATGGTGGTCCTGGTTTTAATTTGTGATACCCCTTTAAGCCCCAAAAAGTTCTTAAGGGCCTCTGGTGGGGTGTGGGGTCCCTGCCTGTGGGGGTCCCACCTTCTTGTGCGCACCCCCATGGGGACCCCCCTTCCCAGCAGATTCTTGCACCCTACCACACATAGCGTGCCACACTTAACTGTTTTCACCATCTCAGGTGTTTTGAGGCAGACACTGCCCTAATTGCCGCTTTCTAAATACTATCGAGCGGTAACGGTGGCGATAAGTCTTTTTCCCAATAACAGATTTAGCTTCTGACCCAGTAAGTATCCAATTAAAGTGTGACAGGTGATCTGGTAAAAGGGAGAAATTGCCACCTTTACCGTGATTCATTACGGTTCAACCTTTGGAGCCCAGCACTTTCTAGAATGGGTGTCTGTGTACAAAGGAGAGCTGACATTTAGTGGCTGCTATCATTTCTTTCCGCCGTTCTCTCTAAGCTGCCGTATTTCCTGCACGAAGCACCGAACAGTAAATTGAAGTTAATTCTACGCGGTTTATTTTTTCCTGCTCCAATCTCCCTCACTTTCTGCTTTCGTTATCGAACATGCTGTGGATTTTCGGAGTAAATTGATGCTCTGCTCAGCCTGTGAGCTATAATTCAGTGTTTGCAAACTTTTCACCCCATTGGCTGTGAAATTCCGTTAACCCCGTAGCAAAAAATCATGTATTTCATCTTAAAGAACCAGTTGCAGTATTTTAAAAAGAGCTGTTGGTTTGTTACTCTCTGATGGAGCTTTAAATGAATGGAACTGTATGTTTTATGGCCGTTCTAGTTAGTAGATGGTATATATAGTTACAGCACATTTCATCCTTTTCACATTTCCAGGGGCAGCAGTATTAAGATATACCCACAGAGTACAGTACAAAGGGTGCCCCTACCATGAAGCAAACTGAAACATTTGCTCAGGGCCCACCCCTGTGGAACACTTAATAGGCGGCAGTTAAAAAATTCCTCCTTCCTGCAATAACCACATTTCAGCACCAGTTCCTTAATTAGTGTTAAGTCAGCCCTCCAGTTCACCAGTCATTTTAAGTAAGCCCACCATACCCACCTCCACAAGCCACTTCTATGCTTCATGATGAAGCCACTCCCACTTCACGTGTCGATCCCCGTCTGCTAATAGGCGGCATTTAAAAGTTGTTTCAGGTGTCAAAAACTCTAGGAACACCTACATTAAAGTTGCCTGCCAGGGGGGCAGCAATGAGCAGCTGGATGAATTTAGTTACAATGTGGCTTCATGAGTAAAACAGCTCTGGTTATAATATTCGGGAATTATAATTGTTTTATGTGACTTAACCAGCGTAAACGTATTATTGTGATAGGGAGACAATGATTTCTGTGGGACATTTGTCATTCCCTCATCTCAAACACAATGTATCAGTATTCTTCATGACCGTAAGGAAAACTGGTATTTGATGGAAAAACTTGTTAACTTAAGGCCCATACACATGCCTGATTTGCCGGATGAGGCCTGATGCTGGTGAACGTCCATTTCAGCTGGTAACTGCATGTGTGTGTGCTTGCTCAGGTGTCGTTCATCAATCCACTGCGTCGTGTCAACCAACGATGCCCATGTGAACGCATACACACGCAAGGCTATTGGCCAAATGTTTGTTCGCCGTGGGTGTCTTACCCGCTCCGGTGCAATGCCTTGTCTGCTATAAAGGACGTGTGTATGTAAATTTAAATATAATTTACAAACTCTTTGGATTGCAAGGGTAGCAAAGGGTTATTTGAACCAACAACTCAGTTACTATGGTTGAAGGTCAAAGAACATGATCAGTGAAGGTTGTTTGTGCTGAAAACTTGAAAAAGTTTGATAGTGTTTTAGTCCATGAGGACCAGGGGTAGAATCTTAGGATGATAGAATATTAATTAGTCCATGAAGATCAGGGGTAGAATCTTGGGATGATAGAGTTTTAGTCCATGAAGACCAAGGATAGAATTTTGAGATGATAGAGTTTTAGTCCATGAAGACCAGGTGTAGAATCTTAGCATGATAGGGTTTTAGTCCACGAAGACCAGGGGTAGAATCTTAGGATGATAGAGTTTTAGTCCACGAAGACCAGGAATAGAATTTTAGGATGATATAGTTTTAGTCAATGAAGACCAGGTGTAGAATCTTAGCATGATAGAGTTTTTAGTCCATGAAGACCAGGGATAGAATCTTAGCATGATAGAGTTTTAGTCCATGAAGACCAAGGATAGAATTTTGAGATGATAGAGTTTTAGTCCATGAAGACCAGGGATAGAATCTTAGGATGATAGAGTTTTAGTCCACGAAGACCAGGAATAGAATTTTAGGATGATATAGTGTTAGTCAATGAAGACCAGGGATATAATGTTAGGATGATAGAGTTTTAGTCCATGAAGACCAGGGATAGAATTTTAAGATGATAGAGTTTTAGTCCATGAAGACCAGGGGTAGAATCTTAGGATGATAGAGTTTTAGCACATGAAGACCAGGGATAAAATTTTAGGATGATATAGTTTTAGTCAATGAAGACCAGGGATATAATCTTAGGATGATAGAGTTTTAGTCCATGAAAACAGGAATAGAATTTTAGGATGATAGAGTTTTAGTCCATGAAGACCAGGGGTAGAATCTTGGAATGATAGAGTTTTAGTCCAAGAAGACAGGAGGTAGAATCTAAGGATAATATAGTTTTAGTCCATGAAGACCAGGGATAGAATCTTAGGACAATATTGTTTTAGTCCATGAAGACCAGGGGTAGAATGTAAGCATAATAGAGATTTAGTCCATGAAGAGAGGGGGTAGAATCTTAGAATGATAGAGTTTTAGTCCAAGAAGACGGGTTATTGGCATTAGCATTAAGTCATTAAATTCTAGAGGCCAACTAGACTTCTTGAGTGACCATAGAATATAAAGTGTGCCCCACCTTAAAAGGGGTGATTGGTTCTGTCCATTTGCCTTTTCCCCCTACTACTAATGGCAGTTTATAGAGGCCTTGCTAATGTGCTAGTACTAAAGTTTAAGTTTCCACTGGACTTAATTGAACATCCAAAGAAAATAAACAATGTATTTAGCAGATAAGCAAATCTTTACCGTAAAATAATGTGAATGACCCCATTGTCTACTCTACTGCTTATCACCTCTTGACAAACAAACACCGTAATTGGGACTTGTTGAATGGACAGAATTGTAGAACTGGACGTCTATAAATCTTCCATCGGTTCAGTAAAATATTCCATTTCTCTCCTATTTAAGTCTTTGCGTCTAGAAGCGACTCTGTTTGGCAGCGATAAAAGAAGCGAAGTTACAACACAAAGACTCCGTCAAGCTGCTTATTCTCTTTTATTTTATGGTTTTAGCAAGTTAAAAAGCTTCTCTTTCACAAGCCCGAATTCTTCAATCAGCCGTGTAATTAGCTGCTTTAATGAAATGACGAAGAAATCCTTTGGAAGAGCCGTATTGATTATTAGGCCTGGTTCTCATTTTGTTCCTTCGTCTCTAGAATTTCACGTCCCGACTCAGTCGACAGCCGGAGCTTCAATGAAAAATGGAGATTAAATTCCACCTCCAGTTGGATGTAAGTGGCCTTTATTCATCAAGTCAACTTTACTCCAGAAAACTCTTCCGGGAGGAATTAGAAACTGGAGGAAAGGTGTTAATTTCCATAAATGTGATAATATTACTTTATTTGTTGTTAGGGTAAGAGGTGAAAGGTGAATTATTGGTTAGGGAAGTAAATTGATTGTAACCATTAAGACACACGTCTTAATGACCAAACCCCAATCCACCCTAATCCCATCCAATGGTGTGACCATGGTCCGTATATCTATCCTCTAGGACACATTGGTGGGTCAACGTCAGGAATTCAAACCTATAGCAGTCTCAAGATAAAGTCCTAAATGTGTCTATTAGGTTGGTTGCAGACTGCAGGACTTTTTGTCCCAACAGAGCATTTGCTGCCGGGACAAATGACGGCCGGTCATGGCAATAGTTGAACCGTACCATCGGCTGTGATTTACTGACAGTTCCGAACGCCAGTTCATCCGATACGGAAGAACAGGCGACCAAGCTTGGTCGCGGTCGGCTGCCCCACACCATCTTATATATCCATCACTGTATCACTGGTAGGTTGGCCGGAAATATCTGCTGGTGTGTACCCAGCCTTAAGGTGCCCATACATCTATAAGATTTTACTTACCCGACCGAGCGCTCACGCGATGTCGGGTAAGTAAAATCTTATAGATGTATGGGCACCTTTAGTCTCATGTTTGGTTGGTGTCCTGCCTCTAATGTCCTAAGATCTAGTAACATTTACCCTTGGGCTGAGGTCCTGTTCAGGGTGTTGAAGGGAATCCCACCTCTCCTGCACATATTGGAAATTCTAATTGATTAGTTTGTGTGGTTCCAATGTGTGTCTTCTCTGCATATTGCTTAGTGACAACGCCATTTTGTGTCATCACCGCCATCACCCACAGGAAATAAATAACAATGGGATCTGGTGGTCAAATAACCACAAAAATGTTAAATGTTGCTAACTGTCTAAAGCTGGGTACACACCTATCGATTTTCCCTCTTGACCGACCGTATGATACTTTCGAACAGTCGGCCAGGAGGAAGGACTATCGGTCGCGGCAAAAGCAGCCGCGTCCGATAGTCACCGCGACCGATCGTGCGGTCCATAGAGGACCGCACGATCGGACGAGGTTTTCCACCCTGTCCGATCGTCCTTTCGTCCGATTCGGACGAACGGTCGATCGGACATGGGCACTTTCGGATGCGATAATTTCGGTCCGATCGACCGATACACTGAACTATCGGTCGATCGGACCGAAATATCTCATCGTGTGTACCCAGCTTAATGGCAATGTCAATCAATCAGGGATCCAGGTTCCTCGCAAAGATGGTTGTTTTATGTTCATGTTCGCGGTGAACTAAGACCGCTGAGCAGAATCTTACCCCCCATCGCAGACCTGTCCCTTTAATTTAGATTTTTGTTTTTGTTAATTGTTGGTTCATGGTGAATTTTATAAATCCGGAATTAATGGGCAGATTTACAGGTGCTTTATAGTTTCTCTGCATTTAAAATGAACAAAGTAATCACAATCCAACACAATGACTTTTTTGTGGTTATTTCAGTTATCGACAATCCAGAATCCTCCCTCGTTTGTAACTTTGTGTGATCGTTATTGTGGCAAAAAGACCTAAATCTCCTAATGGGTGAACGGCCTATCGTTTATTGTCGTTTATTGTCGTTTATTGTGTTTATTGTGTTTATTGTGTTTGTCAGAGTGGCCCTAATACACAGGGACCCTAATACACACTGACGCTAATACACAGTGACCCTCATACTCAGTGACCCTAATACACAGTGACCCTTATACATAGTGACCCTAATATACAGGGACCCTAATACACAGTGACATTAATACACAGTGACCCTTATACATAGTGACCCTAATATACAGGGACCCTAATACACAGTGACATTAATACACAGGGACCTTAATACACAGTGACATTAATACACAGTGGCCCTAATACACAGGGACCCTAATACACAGTGACCTTAATATACAGGGACCTTAATACACAGGGACCCTTATACAAAGTGGGCCTAATACATAGGGATCCTAATACACAGTGACCCTAATACAAAGGGACCCTAATACACAGTGGCCCTAATACATAGGGACCCTAATGCACAGTGGCCCTAATACACAGGGACCCTAATACACAGGGACCCTAATTCACAGTGGCCCTAATACACAGGGACCCTAATACACAGGGACCCTAATACACAGTGGCCCTAATACACAGGGACCCTAATACACAGTGGCCCTAATACACAGGGACCCTGTTCCTCATGAGACGGTGGATTCAATAAACTGGGCTTGTTACCCTCAAGTCCCCATGACTGGAGTCTATCACTGGTCTTGTTAACCCTCAATGTCCCAGTACTGGATTCAATTACTGTCTTGTTACCCTCAATGCCCAGTGACTGGATTCTCATTGCTGGTCTTGTTAACCCCCATGTCCCGTGACTGGATTCATTAACCGTCTTGTTAACCCTCAATGTCCCAGTGACTGGATTCTATCACTAGTTCTTGTTAACCCCCTCAATTTCCAGTGACTGATTCATCTACTGGTCTTGTTACCCTCAATGTCCTCATGTGACTGACTTCTATAACTGGTCTTGTTAACCCTCAATTCCCAGTGACTGATTCATTACTGGTCTTGTTAACCCCTCTGGTCCCTTATCTGGATTCTATTACTGGTCTTGTTACCCCAATGTCCCAGTGACTGGATTCTATACTGGTCTTGTTACACCTCAATGTCCCAGTGACTGGATTCATTACTGTCTTGTTACCACCTCCATGTCCCCCAGTGACTGGATTCTATCCACTGGGTCTTGTTAACCCTCAATGTCCCAGTGACGGGATTCAATTACTGGGTCTTGTTAACCCTCAATGTCCCAGTGACTGGATTCATATTGGTCTTGTTAACCCCCCAATGTCCCCGTGACTGGATTCAATTACTGGTCTTGTTAACCCTCAATTTCCCAGTGACTGATTCAATTACTGGTCTTGTTACCCTCAATGTCCCAGTGACTGGATTCTATTCTGTCTTGTTAACGCCTCAATGTCCCAGTGACTGGATTCATTCTGGTCTTGTTAACCCTCAAATGTCCCAGTGACTGGATTCTATTCCTTGTCTTGTAACAACCCTCAATCCCAGACTGGATTCTATTACTTATGTCTTGTGTAACCCTCATTGTCCCAGTGACTGGATTCTATTCCTGGTCTTGTTAACCCTCAATGTCCCAGTGACTGGATTCTATTCTTGTCTTGTTTAACCCTCAATGTCCCAGTGACTGGATTCTATTCCTTGTCTTGTTAACCCTCAATGTCCCAGTGACTGGATTCTATTCCTTGTCTTGTTAACCCTCAATGTCCCAGTGACTGGATTCAATTACTGGTCTTGTTAACCCTCAATGTCCCAGTGACTGGATTCATTCTGTTTGTTACCCTCAATAGCCCGTACTGGATTCTATTCTGGTCTTGTTAACCCTCAATGTCCCAGTGACTGGATTCTATCTGGTCTTGTTAACCCCTCAATGTCCCAGTGACTGGATTCATTACTGGTCTTGTTAACCCACATTGTCCCAGTGGTCTGGATTCAATCTGTATTCTTGTCTTGTTAACCCTCAATGTCCCAGTGACTGGATTCTATTACTGGTCCTGTCTAACCCTCAATGTCCCAGTGACTGGATTCATTACCTGTTCTTGTTAACCCTCAATGTCCCAGTGACTGGATTCTATTACTGGTCTTGTTAACCCTCAATGTCCCAGTGACTGGATTCTATTACTGGTCTTGTTAACCCTCAATGTCCCAGTGACTAGATTCTATTACTGGTCTTGTTAACCCTCAATGTCCCAGTGACTGGATTCTATACTGGTCTTGTTAACCCTCAATGTCCCAGTGACTGGATTCATACTGGTCTTGTTAACCCTCAATGTCCCAGTGACTGGATCTATTACTGGTCTTGTTAACCCTCAATGTCCCAGTGACTGGATTCATTTACTGTCTTGTTAACCCTCAATGTCCCGTGGATGATTCTATTACTGGTCTTGTTAACCCTCATGTCCCAGTGACTGGATTCTATTCTGGTCTTGTTTAAACCCTCAATGTCCCAGTGACTGTCTTCACATCCTGGTCTTGTTAACCCCTCAATGTCCCAGTGGACTGGATTCTATTCTGGTCTTGTTACCCTCAATGTCCCATGACTGGATCTATTACTAGGTCTTGTTAACCCTCAATGTCCCAGTGACTGGATCTTCTGGTCTTGTTTAACCCTCAATGTCCCAGTGACTGGATTCTATTCTGGTCTTGTTAACCCTCAATGTCCCAGTGACTGGATTCTATCGCTGGTCTTGTTAACCCTCAATGTCCCAGTGACTGGATTCTATTACTGGTCTTGTTAACCCTCAATGTCCCAGTGACTGGATTCTATTACTGGTCTTGTTAACCCTCAATGTCCCAGTGACTGGATTCTATTACTGTCTTTTTAACCCTCAATGTCCCAGTGACTGGATTCTATTCCTTTGTCTTTTAACCCTCAATGTCCCAGTGACTGGATTCTATACTGGTCTTGTTAACCCTCAATGTCCCAGTGACTGTGATTTTATCGTGACTGGTCTTGGTTAACCCTCAATGTCCCAGTGACGGATCCTAATTACTCTGGTCTTGTTACCCTAATGTCCCAGTGACTGGTCTTTTACTGTCTTGTTACCCTCAATGTCCCAGTGACTGATTCATATTCTGTCTTGTTAACCCTCAATTTCCCAGTGACTGGATTCTATCGTCTTGTTAACCCTCAATCCCAGTGACTGGTTCTATTTACTTGCTTGTTAACCCTCAATGTCCCAGTGACCTGGATTCATATTACTGGTCTTGTTACCCTCATGTCCCAGTGACTGGATTTCTATTCCTGGTCTTGTTAACCCTCAAGTCCCAGTGACTGGATTCATTACTGTTCTTGTTACCCTCCTCAATGTCCCAGTGACTGGATTCTTACGTCTTGTTAACACCCCTCAATTCCCAGTGACTGGATTCTTACTGGTCCTTTTAACCCTAATGTCCCAGTGACTGGATTCTATTACTGGTCTTGTTAACCTCAATGTCCCAGTGACTGGATTCTATTACTGGTCTTGTTAACCCTCAATGTCCCAGTGACTGGATTCTATTACTGGTCTTGTTAACCCTCAATGTCCCAGTGACTGGATTCTATTCCTTGTCTTGTTAACCCTCATGTCCCAGTGACGGTGGGTACTCTACCGGGTCTGGTGTTACCCTCAATGTCCCGTGACTGGATTCTATTACTGGTCTTGTTAACCCTCAATGTTCCCAGTGACTGGATTCTATTACTGGTCTTTTAACCCTCAATGTCCCAGTGACTGGATTCAATTTCTTGGTCTTGTTAACCCTAAAGGTCCCAGTGACTTGGATTCTATTTCTTGTCTTGTTAACCCTCAATGTCCCAGTGACTGGATTCTATTCCTGTCCTTGTTAACCCCAATGTCCAGTGACTGGATTCTATTCGTGTCTTGTTAACCCTCAATGTTCCCATGACTGGATTCTGATCACGTGGTCTATGTAACCCTCAATGTCCCAGTGACTGGATTCTATTTCCTTGTCTGTGTTAACCCTCATGGTCCCATGACTGGATTCTATTCCTTGTCTTGTTACCCTCAATGTCCCGGAACTGGATGTCTATTCACTTGGTCTTGCCTAACAATGGGTACTGAATGGAGTCTAATCCTGTCGTATAACCCTCAATGTCCCGTGACTGGATGCTAATCATGGCTTGTAACCCTCAATGATCCATGACTGGATCTTCCGGTCTTGTTAACCCTCAATGTCCAGTGCCGGATTCTATCCTTGTCTTGTTACCCCTCAATGTCCCAGTGACTGGATTTATCACTGTCTTTGTTACCCTCACTGTCCCAGTGACTGGATTCTACGGGCTTGTCTGACCCCTCAATTTCCCAGTGACGGATTCATTACTGGTCTTGTTAACCTCAAAATGTCCCAGTGACTGGATTCTATCTCTGTGTCTTGTCTAACCCCTCAATGTCCCAGTGACTGGATTCTATTGCTGGTCTTGTTAACCCTCAATGTCCCATGACTGGATTCTATCACTGGTCTGAACCCTCAATCCTTACTGGATCTTTCCTTTGCTTGTTACCCTCAATGTCCCAGTGACTGGATTCTATCACTGGTCTTGTTAACCCTCAATGTCCCAGTGACTGGATTCTATTCCTTGTCTTGTTAACCCTCAATTCCCAGTGACTGGATTCTAATTCCTGTCTTGTTAACCCTCAATGCCCCAGTGACTGGATTCATTACTGGTTTGTTACCCCTCATGTCCCAGTGACTGGTCATTTACGCTGTCTTGTTAACCCTCAATGTCCCGTGACGGATTTCTATTGACTGGTCTTTTAACCCTCAATGTCCCATGCTGGTTCTATTTATCCGGCTGTCCTTGTTACCCTCAAGTCCCAGTGGACTGGAGTTCTATTCTGTCTTGTTAAACCTTCAATGTCCCAGTGACTGGATTCTATCATCTGGTCTTGTTAACCCTCAATGTCCCCGTGACTGATTCAATTTACGGGTCTTGTTAACCCTCAATGTCCCAGTGACTGGATTCATTACTGGTCTTGTTAACCCTCAATGTCCCAGTACTGGATTCTATCCTGTCTTGTAATACCCCAATGTCCCAGTGACTGGATTCATTACTGTCTTGTTAACCCTCAATGTCCAGTGACTGGATTCCTGTCTGGTTAACCCTCATGTCCCAGTGACTGGATTCTATTCCTGTCTTGTTAACCCTCAATGTCCCGTGACTGGATTCTATCCTTGGTCTGTTACCCTCAATGTCCCATGTCTGGATTCAATTACTGGTCTTGTTAACCCTCAATGTCCCACTGGTTCTATTCTTGTCTTGTAACCCCTCAATGTCCCGTGACTGGATTCTACACTGGTCTTGTTAACCCTCAATGTCCCAGTGACTGGATTTCTATTCTTGTCTTGTTAACCCTCATGTCCCAGTGACTGGATTCTATCACTGGTCTGTAACCCCAGTTCACATGTGATTCGTTCCGTCTGTTAACCCTCAATTTCCCAGTGACTGGATTCTATACTGTGTCTTGTTACACCCCTCAATGTCCCAGTGACTGGATTCTATCCTGGTCTTGTTACCCTCAAAGTTTCCCAGTGACTGGATTCTTTCTGGCCTTGTTAACCCTCAATGTCCCAGTGTGACGGGATCTATCCTGTTCCTTGTTAACCCTCAATGTCCCAGTGACTGGATTCTATCACTGGTCTTGTTAACCCTCAATGTCCCAGTGACTGGATTCAATTACTGGTCTTGTTAACCCTCAATGTCCCAGTGACTGGATTCTATTCACTGGTCTTGTTAACCCCTCAATGTCCCAGTGACTGGATTCAATTACTGGTCTTGTTAACCCTCAATGTCCCAGTGACTGGATTCAATTACTGGTCTTGTTAACCCTCAATGTCCCAGTGACTGGATTCAATTACTGGTCTTGTTAACCCTCAATGTCCCAGTGACTGGATTCTATTGCTGGTCTTGTTAACCCTCAATGTCCCATGGACTGGATTCTATACTGGTCTGTAACCCTCATGTCCCAGTGCCTGGATTTATTTCTGGTCTTGTTAACCCTCATGTCCCAGTGACTGGATGTCGATTACTCTTGTTAACCCTCAATGTCCCAGTGACTGGATTCTATGCTGGTCTTGTTAACCTCAATGTCCCAGTGACTGGATTCTATTCTTGGCTTGTTAACCCTCAATGTCCCAGTGACTGGTCTAATCCCACTGGTCTTGTAACCCTCAATGTCCCAGTGCCTGGACATTACTGGTCTTGTTAACCTCAATGTCCCAGTGACTGATTCATACTGGTCGTTTTAACCCTCATGTCCCAGTGACTGATTCTATCACTGGTCTTGTTAACCCTCAATGTCCCAGTGACTGGATTTTATTCCTTGTCTTGTTAACCCTCAATGTCCCAGTGACTGGATTCTATCACTGGTCTTGTAAACCCTCAATGTCCTCAGTGACTGGATAATTACTGGTCTTGTTAACCCTCAATGTCCCAGTGACTGGATTCTATTACTGGTCTTGTTAACCCTCAATGTCCCAGTGACTGGATCTAAATCCTGGTCTTGTTAACCTCTCAATCCCAGTGACTGGATTCTATTCGGCTTGTTAACCCTCAATGTCCCAGTGACTAGGCTTCAATTACTGGTCTTGTTAACCCTCATGTCCCAGTACTGGATTCATTCCTTGTCTGTTACCCTCTGTCCCATTGACTGGATTCTAATCTGGTCTTGTTAACCCTCAATGTCCCCAGTGACTGGATTTCTATACTGGTCTTGTTAACCCTCATGTCCAGTGACTGGATTCTATTACCTTGTCTTGTTAACCCTCAATGTCCCAGTGACCTGGATTCTATCTGTCTGTATTACCCCAATGTCCCAGTGACTGGATTCAATTACTGGTCTTTTTTACCCTTCAAGTCCCCGTTACTGGATTCTAATCGCTTGTCTGTTAACCCTCAATGTCCCAGTGACTGGATTCTATTACTGGTCTTGTTAACCCTCATGGTCCCAGTGACTATTCTATTATTCTGTGTCTTGTTAACCTCAATGTCCCAGTGACTAGTTCTATTATGCTTGTCTTGTTAACCCTCAATGTCCCAGTGACTGGATCAATTACTTCTTGTTACCCTCAATGTCCGCAGTGACTGGATTCATTACTGGTCTTGTTAACCTCAATGTCCCAGTGACTGGATTCTATCCTGTCTTGTTACCCCTCATTGTCCCAGTGACTGGATTCTAGTTCCTTGTCTGTTAACCCTCATTTCCCAGTGACTTATTCTATTCCTGGTCTTGTACTCCTCAATGGTCCCGTGACCTGGATTCTATCCTTGTTCTTGTTACACCCTCAATGTCCCAGTGACTGGATTTCTATCACGGTCTTGTAACCCTCAATGTCCCCAGTGGACTGATTCATATTCTGTCTTGTTAAACCCTCATGTCCCATGACTGGATTCATTCTGTCTGTTAACCCTCAATGTCCCGGACTGATTCTATTCACTGGTCTTGTTAACCCTCAATGTCCCAGTGACTGGATTCCTTACCTGGGCTTGTCTAACCCTCAATGTCCCAGTGACTGATTCTATTACTGTCTTGTTAACCCTCAATGTCCCAGTGACTGGATTCATTCTGGCTTTGTTACACCCAATTTCCCAGTGACTGATTCTATTACTGTCTTGTTAACCCTCAATGTCCCCGTACTGGATCTATCTTGGCTTTGTTAACCCTCAATTCCCAGTGACTGGATCTATTACTCGTCTTGTTAACCCTCATGTCCCAGTGACTGGATTTCTATTCCTTGTCTTGTTAACCTCATGTCCCCAGTGACCTGATTCATACTTGGTCTGTTAACCCCTCATTGTCCCATGGCTGGATTCTATTCTAACTATGGTCCGTGTTGTAACACCTAAACCCTCATGTCCCAGACTGGATTCTAAACTGGTCTTGTTAACAAAACCTCAAATCCCAGTGAATGGATTATTATCCTACTGGTCTTGGTTAACCCTCAATGTCCATGACTGGATTCCTATTCCTTGTCTTGTTAACAGCCACCCCCAATGTCCCAGTGACTGGATATTTCTGTTCATTCGTGGATTCTGTCTTGTAACCAGCCCGTCAATTTCCCCAGTGATCTGGATCTCAATTACTGGTCTTGTTAACCCTCATGTCCCAGTGACTGGATTCTATTCACTGTCTTGTTAACCCTCAATGTCCCAGTGAACTGGATTCAGTACTGGGTCTTGTTTTAACCCTCAATGTCCCAGTGCTGGATTCTATCTGTCTACCTTGTCTTTCATTGTTACCTCAATGTCCCAGTGACTGGATTCTATTCACTGGGTCTTGTTAACCCTCATGTGTCCCGGTGACTGGATGCTATATGACATTCTGTTGTGTACGCCTCATGTCCCAGTGACTGGATTTGGGTACCTAGTGTGTCCTTGTCTTGTTAACCCTAATGTCCCAGTGACTAGATTCTATTCTGGTCTTGTTGAACCCTCAATTCCCGTGACTGGATTCATTACTGGTCTGTTAACCCCATGTCCCAGTGACTGGATTCTATTCTTGTTTGTTAACCCTCAATGTCCCAGTGACTGGATTCCTATTATTTCGTCTTGTTAACCCTCAATGTCCCAGTGACTGGATTCTTACTGTCTTTAACCCTCAATGTCCCAGTGACTGGATTCTATCCACTGTCTTTGTAACCCTCAATGTCCCATTGACTGGATTCTATTCCTTGTCTTGTTAACCCTCAATTCCCATGACTGGATTCTATTGCCTTTCTTTTACCCTCAATGTCCCAGTGACTGGATTCTATCCTTGTCCTTGTTACCCTCAATGTCCCGTGACTGGATTCTATTCTGTCTTGTTAACCCTCAATGTCCCAGTGACGGATTCTATCACTGGTCTTGTTTAACCCTCAATGTCCCAGTGACGGAGATTCTAATTCACTTGTCTTTTACCACCTCAATGTCCAGTGACTGGATTCTAATTCCTTCTTGTTAACCCTCATGTCCCGTGGACTTCATCACTGGTCTTGTTAACCTCAATGTCCCAGTGACTGGATCATACTGGTCTTGTTAACCCCCATGGTCCGCATTACCCTGGATTCAAATTACTGGTCTTGTTAACCCATGTCCCAGTGACTGGATTCTTGCTTGTCTTGTTTACCCTCAATGTCCCAGTGACTGGATTTCAATTGCTGGTCTTGTTAACCACTCATTCCCACCAGTTACTGGATCTATCACTGGTCTTGTTTAACCCTCACTACCCAGTGACTGGATTCTATTCCTTTCTTGTTAACCCCATGTCCCCAGTGACTGAATTCTATCCTGGTCTTGTTTAACCCTCAATGTCCCAGTGACTGGATTCTTCCTGTCTTGTTAACCCTCATGTCCCAGTGACTGGATTCCTATGCTTGTCTTGTTAACCCTCAATGTCCCAGTGCCTGGATTCATTATCTGTAGTCTTGTAACCCTCAATGTCCCAGTGACTGGATCATTCAACTGGTCTTTGTTAACCCTCAAGTCCCAGTGACTGGATTCTATTCTTTCTTGTTAACCACCTCAATTCCCAGTGACTGGTTTCATCTATCTGTCTTGTTACCCTCATGTCCCAGTGACTGGATTCTATTCCTGTCTTGTTTAACCCTTCAATGGTCCCAGTGACTGGATTTCTATCCTGGTCTTGTTTACCCTCAATGTCCCAGTGACTGGATTCTATTCCTTGTTCTTGTTAACCCTCAATGTCCCAGTGACTGGATTCTATTCTTTGCTTTTTACCCTCAAGTCCCAGTGACTGATCTATCACTGGTCTGTTAACACCTCAATGTCCCAGTGACTGGTTCATTACTGGTTTGTTACCCCAATGTCCGATCGATTCAATTACTGGTCCTGTTAACTCAATGTCCCAGTGACTGGATTCTATTCGCTGGTCTTGTTAACCCTCAGTGTCCCAGTGACGGATTCTATTCCTGGTCTTTAACCCTCAATGTCCAGTGACGTGATTCTATTCACTGGTTCTTGTTACCCTCAATGTCCCAGTGACTGATTCTATTCCTGTGTCTTGTTAACCCTCAATGTCCCAGCATGACTGGATTCTATCGGTCTTGTTAACCCTCAATGTTCCCAGTGACTGATTCTATTACCTTGTCTTGTTAACCCTCAATGTCCCAGTGACTGGATTCTATTTTGTCTTGTTAACCCTCAATGTCCCAGTACTGGATTCATTCCTGTTTGTTAACCCTCAATGTCCCAGTGACTGGATTCATTTCCTGGTCTTGTTACCCCTCAATGTCCCAGTGATGGATTCATTCCTGTCCTTGTTAACCCTCATGTCCCCAGTGACTGTTTTCTATCGCTGGTCTTGTTAACCCTCAATGTCCAGTGAACTGGATTCTATTCTGTCTTGTTAACCCTCAATGTCCCAGTGGACTGGATTCTATTCACTGGTCTCTGTTCAACCCTCAATGTCCCAGTGACTGGATTCTTATCTGGTCTGTTTAACCTTCATGTCCCAGTGATGGATTCAATTCTGGTCCTTGTTAACCCTCAATGTTCCCTAACTGAGTTCTATCCTGGTCTTGTTAACCCTCAATGTCCCAGTGACTGGGATTCTATCTGGTCTTTAACCCCTCAATGTCCAGTGACTGGATTCTATCGTGTCTTGTTAACCTCATGTCCCAGTGACTGGATTCTTTCCTTCTTGTTAACACCCTCAATGTCCCAGTGACTGGATTCTATTCCTGTGTCTGTTAACCCTCATGTCCCAGTGACTGGTTCTTACTGGTCTTGTTTAACCTCAATGTCCCAGTGACTGATTCTATTATGGCTTGTTAACCCTCAATGTCCCAGTGACTGGATTCTATTCCTTGTCTTATTACCCTCAATGTCCCAGTGACTGGATTCTTTCCTTGTGCTTTTAACCTCAATCCCAGACTGGATTCTTACTGGTTGTACCCTCAATGTCCCAGTGACTGGATTCTAACTGGTCTTGTTAACCCGCAATGTCCCCATTGGACTGGATTCTATTACTGTCTTGTTTTAACCCTCAATGTCCCGTGACTGATTATTCCTGCTTGTTAACCCCTCAATTCCAGTGCGGATCTATGCTGGCCTTGTTTAACCTCAATGTCCCAGTGACTGGATTCTAATCGCTGGTCTTGTTAACCCTCAAATTCCCAGTGACTGGATTCTATCCTGGTCTTGTTAACCCTCAATGTCCCAGTGACTGGATTCATATTCCTTTCTTTGTTAACACCTCACATGTCCCAGTGACTGGATTCTATTCTGTGTCTTGTTAACCCTCAATGTCCCAGTGACTGGATTCAATTACTGGTTACGGTACTTGTTAACCCTCTTCCATGTCCCAGTGACTGGATTCAATTCTGGTCTTGTTAACCCAATGTCCCAGTGACTGGATCATATTTACTGTCTGTTAACCCTCAATGTCCCAGTGACTGGATTCTATTACTGTCTGTTAACCCTCAATTCCCAGTGACTGGATTCTATTCTGGTCTTGTTAACCCTCAGATGTCCCAGTGACTGGTCTTATCTTGTCTGTAACCCTCAATGTCCCAGTGACTGATTCATATCTGGTCTGGTTAACCCTCAATATTCCCATGACTGGATTCTACTCCTGGTCTGTTAACCCTCAATGTCCCAGTGACTGATTCTATACTGTCTGTTACCCTCAATGTCCCAGTGACTGATTCTATTATGGTCTTGTTAACCCTCAATGTCCAGTGACTGGATCTATTACTGGTCTTGTTAACCCTCAATTCCCAGTGACTGGATCATTACTGGTCTTGTTTAACCCTCAATGTCCCAGTGACTGGATTCTATCACTGGTCTTGTCTAACCCTCATTCCCAGTGAACTGGATTTCTATTCCTGGTCTTGTTACCCCTCAATGTCCCAGTGACTGGATCTGATCACTGGTCTTGTAAACCCTCTGTCCCGTGACTGGATCATTACTGGTCTGGTTAACCCTCATGTCCCAGTGACTGGATTCATTACTGGTCTTGTTAACCTCAATGTCCCAGTGAACTGGATTCTAATCGCGGTCTTGTTAACCTCAAAGTTCCAGTGACTGGATTCTATTGCTGGCTTGTAACCCTAGTTCCCAGTGGGATCAATTACTGGTCTTGTAACCTCAATGTCCAGTGACTGGATTCTATTCCTTGTCTGGTTAACCCTCATGTCCCAGTGACTGATTCTATTACTGGTCTTGTACACTCAATGTCCTGACTAGTCAACTGGTCTTGTTAACCCTCATGTCCGTCCCAGTGACTGGATTCTTTCCTTGTCTTGTTTAACCCTCAAGTCCCAGTGACTAGATTCTATTACTGGTCTTGTTACCCTCAATGGCCCAGTGACGGGATTCATTACTGGTCTTGTTAACCCTCAATTTCCAGTGACTGGATTCTTTCTGTGCTTGTTACCCCAATGTCCCAGTGATGGATTCTATTACTGGTCTTGTTAACCCTCAATGTCCCAGTGACTGATTCTATTCTGTCTGTTAACCCCAATGCCCAGGGACTGATTCTATTACGGTCTTGTTAACCTCATGTCCCAGTGACTGATTCAATTACTGGTCTTGTAACCTCAATGTCCCAGTGACTGGATTCAATTACTTGTTGTTAACCCTCAATGTCCCAGTGGACTGGATTCGATTTACTGGTCTGTTAACCCTCAATGTCCAGTGACTGGATTCTATGCCTTGTCTTGGTTAACCCCAATGTCCCAGTGACTGGATTCTATCACTTGTCTTGTTAACCTCAATGTCCCATGACTGGATTCATACTGGTCTTGTTACCCTCAATGTCCCAGTGACGGGATTCATTACGGGTCTTGTTACCCTTCAATGTCCCAGTGACTGGATTCTATACGCTGTTACCTCATGTCCTCATGCGGATTCTATACTGGCTTGTTACCCTCAATGTCCCAGTGACTGGATTCAATTACTGGTGTGTTGTAACCCTCAATGTCCAGTGACTGGATTCAAATCGGTCTTGTTAACCTCATGTCCCAGTGACTGGATTCTATTCTGGTGTCTTGTTAACCCTAATGTCTCCAGTATGACTGGATTCTTTACTGTCTTGTAACCCTCAGGTCCCAGTGATGGATGCTAATCTGGTCTTGTTAACCTCAAGTCCATGACTGGATTCTATTCTTGTCTTGTTAACCCTGCATGTCCCAGTGACTGGATTCATATTAACTGGTCTTGTTAACCCTCAATGTCCCAGTGACTGGATTCTATATACTGCGTCTTGTTTAACCCCAATGTCCCGTGACTGATTCTATTACTGTGTCTTGTAACCCTCATATTCCAGTGACTGGATTCTTTATCTGTCTTGTTAACCCTAATGTCCCAGTGACTGGATCTATTCCTGTCTTGTTAACCCACCATGTCCAGTGACTGGATTCATACTGTTCTTGTTAACCCTCAATGTCCCAGTGACTGGATTCTAATTACTTGTCTTGTTTAACCCTCAATGTCCCAGCGGACTGGATTCTACTTATCTGTCTTTCTTGAACCCCTCAATGTCCCAGTGACTGGATTCAATTCTGTCTTGTTAACCCTCAATTTCCCATACTGGATCTATTCTGTCTTGTTACCCTCAATGTCCCCTTTGACTGATTCTATTCGTCTTGTTTAAACCCTCAATGTCCCAGTGACTAGATCTATTCATGGTCTTTGTTAACCCTCAATGTCCCATGACTGGATTCTATTCCTTGTCTTATTAACCCTCAATGTCCCAGTGACTGGATTCTATTACTGTCTTGTTAACCCTCAATTTCCAGTGCCTGGATTCATACTGTCTTGTTAACCCTCAATGTCCCAGTGACTGGATTCTATTTCCTGTCTTGTTAACCATCAATGTCCCAGTGACTGGATTCTATTACTGTCTTGTTTAACCCTCAATGTCCCAGTGACTGAATTTCAATTACTGGTCTTGTAACCCTCAATGTCCCAGTGACTGGATTCTATCACTGTCTTGTTACCCTCAATGCCCATGACTGGATTCTATTCTTCTTGGTTATAACCCTCAATGTCCCAGTGACTGATTCTATTCCTTGTCTATTAACCCTCAATGATTCCCGTGACTGGATTCTATTCCTGTCCTGTGTTACCTCAATGTCCCAGTGACTGGATTCTATGCCTGTTCTTGTTAACCTCAATGTCCCAGTGACTTGGATGCTATCACTGGTCTTGTTTCTACCCTCAATGTCCCAGTACTGTTCTATTCCTTGTCTTGTTAACCCTCAATGTCCCAGTGACTGGATTCTATTCTTGTTCTTGTTAACCCTCAATGTCCCAGTGACGGATTCTATTCACTGTCTTGTTAACCTCACATGTCCCCAGTGACCTGGATTCATTCTGTCTTGTTTAACCCCAATGTCCCAGTGACTGGATTATACTGGTCTTGTTAACCCTCAATGTCCCAGTGACTGGATTCTTTCGCTGGTCTTGTTAACCCTCAATTCCCATGACTGATTCTATTCTGGTCTTGTTAACCCTCAATGTCCCAGTGACTGGATTCTATCCTGGTCCTTGTTACCCCAATGTCCAGGACTGATTCTATCCTTTCTTGTTAACCCCATTCCCAGTGACTGGATTCTATCATGGTCTTGTTAAACACCTCAATGTCCAGTGACTGGATTCTAGTCCTTGTCTTGTTAACCCTCCAATGTCCCAGTGACTGGATTCTATTCTCTCGTGTTCTTGTTAACCCTCATGTCCCAGTGCTGGATCAATTACTGGTATTGTTAACCCTCAATGTCCCAGTGACTGATTATTCACTGGTCTTGTTAACCCTCAATGTCCCGTGACTGGATTCTCTTCTGGTCTTGTTAACCCTCAATGTCCCAGTACTGGTTCTATCGGTCTTTTAACCCTCAATGTACCCAGTGACTGGTCTTCTGTCTTGTTAACCCTCAATGTCCCGTGACTGGAATTCTATCCTTGTCTTGGTTAACCCTCAATGTCCCAGTGACTGGATTCATATTACGTCTTGTTAACCCTAATGTCCCATGATGGATTCATCCTTGGTCTTGTTAACCCTCAGTCCCAGTGAACTGGATTCTATCCTGTCTTGTTAACCCTCAATGTCCCAGTGACATGGATTGCGTACGGTCTTGTTACCCTCAAATGGTCCCAGTGACTGGATCATATGTGTCTGGTTAACCCCTCAATGTCCCAGTGACTGGATTCTACGCTTGTCTTGTTAACCATCAATGTCCCAGTGACTGGATTCTTATCCTGGTCTTGTTAACCCTCAATGTCCCAGTGGACTGGATTTCAATTCCTGGCTTGTTACCCTCAATGTCCCAGTGACTGGATTAATTCTGGTCTTGTTAACCCTCAATGTCCCAGTGACTGGATTCTATCCTGTCTTGGTTACCCTCAATGTCCCAGTGACTGGATTTATTTCCTGTTCTGTTAACCCCTCAATGTCCAGTGACTGGATTCATCCCTGTCTTGTAACCCTCATGTCCCAGTACGGATTCATTCCTGGTCTTGTGTAACCCTCCAATGTCCCATGACTGGATCATAATTACTGGTCTTGTTAACCCTCAATGTCCGTGACTGGATTTCATCGCTGGTCTTGTTAACCCTCAAGTGTCCAGTGAGACTATGGGCTGTTTAACCCTCAATGTCCCAGTGACTGGATCTATCGCTGGTCTTGTTTAACTCCCTTCAATGTCCCCAGTGGACTGGATTCTATTCTGGTCTTGTTACCCTCATGTCCCAGTGACTGGGATTCAATTACTGGTTTGTTACCCTCAATGTCCCAGTGACTGGATTCATTACTCTTGTCTGTTTAACCCTCAATGTCCCAGTGACTGGATTCCTGGTCTTGTTAACCTCAATGTCCCAGTGATGGATTCTATTGTCCTTGTTTGTTACCTCAATGTCCCAGTGATACTGGATTCCTATTCCTGGTCTGTTAACCCTCAATGTCCCAGTTGACTGGATTCAATTACTGGTCTTGTTAACCCTTATGTCCCTGACTGATTCATTACTGGTTTGTGTAACCCTAATGTCCAGTGACTGGATCACTTACTGGTCTTGTTACCCGCTCAATGTCCCAGTGACTGGATTCTATTCCTATCGCTGGTCTGGTTAACCCTCAATGTCCCAGTGATGGATTCTATCCTGTTCTTGTTAACCCTCAATTCCCAGTGACTGGATTCTATACTGGTCTTGTTAACCCTCAATGTCCCAGTACTGATTCAATTACGTGGTCTTGTCCTTAATCCCTCAATGTCACGTGACTGGATTCTATACTGGTCTTGTACCCTCAATGTCCCAGTGACTGGATTCTATCATGCGTGTTAACCTCATGTCCCATGACTGGATTCTATTCCTTGTCTTGTTAACCCCAGGTCCCGTGACTGATTCTATCCTGTCTTGTTAACCCTCAATGCCCAGTCGAGGATTCATACTCTGTCTTGTTAACCCTAATGTCCCAGTGACTGGATCATTACTGTGTGTTAACCCTAAGTCCCAGTGACTGGATTCAATTACTGCTTTGTAACCCCTAATGTCCCAGTGACTGGATTCTATTACTGGTTTGTTAACCCTAATTCCCAGTAGACTGGATTCTATATGGTCTTGTTAACCCCAATGTCCCAGTGCTGGATTCTAATGGTACTGGTCTGTTACCCTCAATGTCCCCAGTGACTGGATTCTATTCCTTGTCTTGTTACATCATCCGCTGTCTATACTGTTACCCCAGTCAGTACTGGATTCTATCCCTGGTCTTGTTAACCCCAGTGTCCCAGTGACTGGATTCTATCTTGGTCTTGTTAACCCTCAATCCCAGTGACTGGATATTCTACCTGGTCTTGTAACCCTCAATGTCCATGTACTGGATTCTATTACTGGTCTTGTTAAACCTCAAGTGCCCAGTGACTGGATTCTAATTCCTTGTCTTTTAACCCTCTGTCCCATGCTCATTCTATTCACTGTCTTGTTAACCTCAGTGTTCCAGTGACTGATCCTATCGCTGGTCTTGTTTAACCCTCAATGTCCCAGTGACTGGATCCTTTCCTTGTCTTTTAACCCCCACATGTCCCGTGACTGGATTCATTACTTGTCTTGTTACCTCAATGTCCCATGACTGGATTCTATTCACTGGTCTTGTTAACCCTCAATGTCCCAGTGACTGATTCATCTTGTCCTGTTTAACCCTCAATTGTCCCAGTGACTGGATTCATTACTGGTCTGTTAACCCTCAATGTCCCAGTCTGGATTCTATTCCTTGTCTTTTAACCCTCATGTCCCAGTGCTGGATTCTATTCCTGTCTGTTAACCCTCAATGTCCCAGTGACTGATTCTATCCTTTTCTTGTTAACCCTCAATGGTCCCAGTGACTGGATTCTATTCTGTCTTGTTAACCCTCATGTCCCAGTGACTGGATTTTTCTTGTTTGTTAACCCTCAATGTCCAGTGACGGATTCTATTCTTGTCTTTTAACCCTCAATGTCCCAGTGACGGATCTATTCTTTGTCTTGTTAACCCTCAATGTCCCAGTGACTGGATTCTATTCTTGTCTTGTTAACCCTAATGTCCCAGTGACTGGATTCTTATCTCTGGTCTTGTTAACCCTCATGTCCCCGTGACGGGATTACTATTCCTTGGTCTTGTTAACCCTCAATGTCCCAGTGACTGGATTCTATTCTTCTTGTCTTGTTACCCTCAATGTCCCAGTGACTGGATTCTTTATTCTGTCTTGAACACTCAATGTCCCATACGGATTCTATTCCTGTCTGTTAACCCTCAATGTCCCAGTGACTGGATTCTATCGCTGGTCTTGTTACAACCCTCAAGTGTCCAGTGACTGGATTATAATCGCTGGTCTTGTTAACCCTCAATGTCCCAGGACTGGATACTATCTTGGTCTTGTTAAACCCCAATGTCCCAGTGACTGGATTCATTCTTGTCTTGTACCCTCAATGTCCCCAGTGACTGGATTCTATTCTGGTCTTGTTAACCCCTCAAGTCCCAGTGACTGGATCAGTTTACTGTCTCTGTTTACCTCAAATTCCCAGTGACTGGATTCAATTATGTGTCTTGTTACCCCTCATGTCCCAGTGCCTGGATTCTATTCCTGTCTTGTTACCCTCAATGTCCTCAGTGACTGGTTCTTATCTTGTTTGTTTACCCTCAATTATCCCGTGATGGATTCTATTCCTGTCTTGTTAAACCCTCAATGTCCATGACTGGATTCTATCATGGTCCTTGTTAACCCTCAATGTCCCGTGAACTGGATTCTATTTCTTTGTCTTGATTAAACCCTCAATTCCCCAGTTGACTGGATTCTATTAATTTCGTCTGTAACCCTCAATGTCCCAGGACTGGTTCTATTCCTTGTCTGTGTAACCCTCAATGTCCCAGTGACTGGATGTCTATCACTGGTCTTGTTACCCTCAATTTCCCATAGTTTCTATTCCTTGTCTTGTTACCCTATCCCAGTGACTGGATTCTATTCTTGTCTTGTTAACCCTAATGTCCCATTTACGTTGTTATTCTATTCCTTGGTCTTGTTAACCTCATTCAATGTGACTGGATTCTATTCCTAGTCTTGTTAACCCTCAATTCCAGTGACTGGATTCTATTACGTTGTTTGTTAACCCTCAATGTCCCAGTGACTGGATTCTATTCCTTGTTCTTGTAACCCTCATGTCCGTGACTAATCTACTTTTCCTTGTCTTGTTAATCCCTCAATTCCCAGTGCCTGGATTCATTTCTTGGCTTTTAACCCTCAATGTCCCAGTGACTGGATTCATCACTGGTCTTTTAACCCTCAATGTCCCAGTGACTGGATTCATTCTTTGTTATGTTAACCCTCAATGTCCCAGTTGACTGGATTCTATTATCTCTTGTTAACCCTCATGTCCCAGTGACTGGATTCTATTAACCGTCTTGTTACCCTCAATGTCCCAGTGACTAAGATTCTATCACTGGTCTTGTTAACCCTCAATTTTCCAGTGACTGGATTCTAATCGCTGGTCTTGTTAACCCCAATGTCCCTGACTGGATCTATTACTGGTCTTGTTAACCCTCAATGTCCCAGTACTGGATCATTACTTGTCTTGTTACCTCATGCCCAGTGACTGGATTCATTATGGTCTTGTTAACCCTCAATGTCAGTGACTTGATTCAAACTACGTGTCTTGTTAACCCTCAATGTCCCAGTGACGGATTCTAATTACTGGGTCCTTGTTAACCCCAATGTCCAGTGCTGGATTCTATTCCTTGTCTTTTTAACCCTCAATGTCCAGTGACTGGATTCTATCCTTGTCTTGTTAACCCTCAATTCCAGTGACCTGGATTCTATTCTGCTGTCTTTTTAACACCCTCAATGTCCCAGTGACTGGATCCAATTCACTGGTCTTGTTAACCCTCAATGTCCCAGTGACTGGATTCTTCTTTGTCTGTTAACCCTCATGTCCCAGTGACTGGATTCTATTATTTCTTGTTTTAACCCTCAAGTCCCAGTGACTGGATTCTATTCCTTTGTTTATTACCCTCACAGTCCCAGTGACTGGACTTTCCTATCCTGTTTGTTTAACCCTCAATTTCCCAGTAATACTGGTTTCTATCCTTGTCTTGTTAACCCTCATTCCCAGTGACTGGATTCTAATTCAGCTGTTCCTTGTACCCTCAATGTCCCAGTGACTGGATTCTATTCCTTTGTCTTTTAACCCTCAATGTCCAGTGACCTGGATTCTATTCTGTCTTGTTAACCCTCATGTTCCAGTGACTGGGATTCTATTCCTTGTCTTGTTAACCTCAGTGTCCCAGTGACTGGATTCTATCTTGTCTTGTTAACCCCAATGTCCCAGTGACTGAATTCTTTCCTTGTCTTGTAACCCTCATATCCCCGCAGTGCTGGATTCTATGTCCTTCCTTGTGCTTTTAACCCTCAATGTCCCAGTGACTGGATTCTATTCCTGTTCTTATTAACCCTCAATGTCCATGGACTGGATTCTATTCTTTGTCTTTGTAACCCTCAATGTCCCAAGGACTGGATTCTAGTCTTTTTAACCCTCAATGTCTCCTGACTGGAATTCTATTCCTTTCTTGTAACCCTCAATGTCCCAGTGCTGGCTTAAAGGGCTTGTTGTTAACCCCAATGTCCAGTAACTGGTTCTATTCCTGGTCTTTGTTAACCCTCATTCCCTTACGGGATTCTATTCTGTCTTGTTAACCCTCAATGTCCCAGTAACTGTATTTCTTTCTTGTCTTGTTTAACCCTCAATGTCCCAGTGACTGGATTCTATCGCTGTCTTGTTAACCCTCAATGCCCAGTGACTGGATTCTAACCTGTCTTGTTAACCCTCAATGTCCAGTGACTGGATTAATGTGTCTTGTAACCCTCAATGTCCAGTGACTGGATTCTATTCACTTGTCTTGTTAACCCTCAATGTCCCAGTGACTGGATTATGTAGGTCTTGTTAACCCCTCAATGTCCCGTGACTGGATTTCTATCGCTGGCTTTGTTAACCTCAATGTCCCAGTGAACTGGATTTCTATCTGGTTTGTTAACCCTCAATGTCCCAGTGACTGGATTTCTTCTTGTTTACAATTATCCTGTCTTGTTAATTCAGTCCCAGTGACTGGATTCATTCACTGTCTTGTTAACCCTCAATGTCCCAGTGACTGATTCTATTCCTTGTCTTTTAATCCCTCAATGTTCCCAGTGACTGGATTCTCACTGTCTTGTTACCCTCAACCCAGTACTGGATTCTATTTCGCTGGTCTGTTAACCCTCAATTACCAGTTACTGGATTCTATTGCTGGTCTTGTTAACATCCTCAATGTCCCAGTGACTGGATTCTATCCTTCTTGTTAACCCTCAATGTCCCAGGGAAGATTCTATCCTGGTCTTGTTAACCCTCAGTGTTCCCAGTGACTGATATCTTCTTCTGGTCTTGTTAACCTCAATGTCCATTGATGATCTTATTCTTGTCTGTTCACCCTTCAATGGTTCCCCAGTGACTGGATTCTATTTCCTGTCTTGTTAACCCTCGTTTCCAGTGACTGGATTCTTTCTTGTCTGTAACCCTCAATGTCCCAGTGACTAATTCTATTCTTTTGTCTTATACCCTCAATGTCCCAGTGACTGGATTCATTATTTCTGCTTGTTAACCCTCAATGTCCCAGTGACTGGATTCTATTCCTGTCTTATTAACCCTCAATGTCCCAGTGACTGGATTCTATCACCTGGTCTTTGTAAACCCTCAATTCCCAGAACTGGTTTCTATTCCTTTCTTGTAACCCTCAATATTCCCAGTGATGGATTCTATTGCTGGTCTTGTTAACCTCAATGTCCCAGTTTACTGGATTATCCTTGTCTTGTTAACCCTCAATGTCACCAGTGACTGGATTTCATTCCTAGTCTTGTTAACCTCTCAAGTCCCGTGACTGGATTCTATCATGTCTGTTAACCCTCAATGTCCCAGTGACTGGATTCTTCGCTGTCTTGTTAACCCTCAATGTCCCAGTGACTGGTATTTTTACTGGTTGTTAACCCTCATGTCCAGTGACTGGATTCTAATTTTCTGGCTTGTTAACCTCAATGTCCCAGTGACGGATTTTATCCTTGGTCCTTGTTAACCCTCAATGTCCAGTGACTGGATTTCTATCGTCTGGTCTTGTTAACCCTAATGTCCCAGTGAGGATTTCTCTGCTGGTCTTGTTAACCCTCAATGTCCAGTGACTGGATTTCATCTATTTATCCCACGCTTGCTCTGCTCTGTGGTAAAATAAAATACACCTGGCCTTATACATTGAATATTGTTACTGGTCGCAATCAAGTCTGGAGCATGACCTGCATAGTTCAGTGTGCCATCAGCATTGGCCAACCTGCCGCCTCGTTCTTGGGACCGTTCAAGGCTATGGGCGGGTTGGGTGAAGTCTTGGGCAATTGGCGGGTGGGTAAGAAAGCATCCTGCATACAGCATGTATTAAACTAGCGGCCTGCACAAGGATTTTTTATCATGGTAAAGTGGGGGTTGTTTACTTGACTATTTGGTACTCATAAGATTGTGCTTTGTTTTTCCCTTGGTGTTTTATTGATCTGGTGCATTTTAGGGGCCCTGGTGTTGCCTGGGGCACATTATGTTGTTTCTTAGTTGTGAATTGTGGGTTACATGTGTCATTTTTCCATTAACAGGTCAAATTTGTGACACAGTAATATCCCAGGGAGACACTGGTCGTAATAAATACCTACAGTAGTATCCAATTAAAGTTGACAGGTTGATCTGGTAAAAGGGAGAAATTGCCACCTTTACCTTGAATTCATTACGGTTCACTTTGGAGCCCAGCACTTTCTAGAATGGGTGGTCTTGTGTACAAAGGAGAGCTGACATTTAGTGGCTGCTATCATTTCTTTCCGCCGTTCTCTCTAAGCTGCCGTATTTCTGCACGAAGCACCGAACAGTAAGTGAAGTTAATTCTACGCGGTTTATTTTTCCTGCTCCAATCTCCCTCACTTCTGTTCTGCTTTCGTTATCGAACATGCTGTGGATTTTCGGAGTAAATTGATGCTCTGCCACGCTGTGAGCTATAATTCAGTGTTTGCAAACTTTTCACCCCATTGCTGTGAAATCCGTTAACCCCGTAGCAAAAAATCATTTATTTCATCTTAAAGAACCATTTGCAGTATTTTAACAAGAGCTGTTGGTTGTTACTCTCTGATGAGCTTAAAGAATGTGAACTGTATGTTTTATGGCCGTTCTAGTTAGTAGATGGTAATATAGTTACAGCACATTTCATCCTTTTTCACATTTCCAGGGGCAGCAGTTTAAGATATACCCACAGATTACAGTACAAAGGGTGCCCCTACCTGAACAGACGAAACATTGCTCAGGCCCACCCTGTGGAACACTTAATAGGCGGGCAGGTTAAAAATTCCTCTCTTCCTGCAATAACCACATTTCAGCACAGTCTCCTTAATTAGTGTTTGTCGCCCTCCAGTTCACCAGTCATTTTAAGTAAGCCCACCATACCACCTCCCACAAGCCACTTCTATGCTTCATGAGAAGCCCTCCCACTTCACGTGTCGATCCCTCCTCTTCTAATAGCGGCATTAAAGTTGTTTTCAGGTGTCAAAAACATCAGGAACACCTACATTAAAGTTGCCTGCGGGGGGGCAGCAATGAGCAGCTGAATGAATTTAGTTACAATTTGGCTTCATGAGTAAAACAGCTCTGGTTATAATATTCGGGAATTATAATGTTTTAGTGACTTAACCAGCTAAACGTATTATTGTGATAGGGGACAATGTGATTTCTGTGGGACATTTGTCATTCCCTCATCTCAAACACAATGTATCAGTATTCTTCATGACCGTAAGGAAAACTGGTATTTGATGGAAAACTTTTTAACTAAGGCCCATACCACTGCCTGATTTGCCGTGATTAGGCCTGATGCTGGTGAACGTCCATTTCAGCTGGTAACTCATGGTGTGGTGCTTGCTCAGGTGTCGTTCATCAATCCACTGCGTCGTGTCAAACCAACGATGGCCCATGTGAACGCATACACACGCAAGGCTATTGGCCAAATTTTTGTTCGCCGTGGGTTTGTCTATCCCGCTCCGGTGCAATGCCTTTGTCTGCTATAAAGACGTGTGTATGTAAATTTATATATTTACAAACCTTTGGATTGCAAGGGTAGCAAAGGGTTATTTGAACCAACAACTCAGTTACTATGTTGAAGGTCAAGAACATGATCAGTGAAGGTTGTTTGTGCTGAAAACTTGAAAAGTTTGATGATTGGTTTTAGTCCATGAGGACCAGGGTTAAATCTTGATGATAGAATATTAATTAGTCCATGAAATCAGGGGTAGAATCTGGGATGATAGAGTTTTAGTCCATGAAGACCAAGTAGAATTTTGGAGATGATAGAGTTTAGTCCATGAAGCCAGGTGTAGAATCTTAGCATGATGGGTTTTAGTCCACGAGACCAGGGGTAGAATCTTAGGATGATGAGGTAGTCCACGAAGACCAGGAATAGAATTTTAGGATGATAGTTTTAGTCAATGAAGACCAGGTGTAGAATCTTAGCATGATAAGATTTTAGATAACCTGTAGAATCCATGAAGTGTAAGCCAGAAGACAAGCGATAGAATTTTTGAGATGATGAGTTTTAGTCAAATGAAGACCAGGGATAGAATCTTAGGATGATAGAGTTTTTAGTCCGAAGACCAGAATAGAATTTTAGGATGATATAGTGTTAGTCAATGAAGACCAGGGATATAATGTTAGGATGATAGAGTTTAAGTCCATGAAGACCAGGATAGAATTTTAAGATGTAGAGTTTTAGTCATGAAGACCAGGGGTGAATCTTAGGATGATGAGTTTTAGCACATGAGACGCAGGATAAAATTTTAGGATGATATAGTTTTTAGTCAATGAAGACCAGGGATATAATCTTAGGATGATATGATTTTTTTTAGTCCATGAAAACAGAATAGATTTTAGGATTATAGAGTTTTAGGTCCATGAAGACCAGGGGTAGATCTTGGAATGATAGAGTTTTAGTCCAAGAGACAGGAGTATACATCTAAGGATAATAAGTTTTAGTCCATGAAGACCAGGGATAGAATCTTAGGACAATATTGTTTTAGTCCATGAAGACCAGGGGTAGAATGTAAGCATAATAGAGATTTAGTCCAGTGAGAGAGGGGGTAGAATCTTAGAATGAAGAGTTTTAGTCCAAGAAGACGGGTTATTGGCATTAGCATTAAGTCATTAAATTCTAGAGGCCAACTAGACTTCTTGAGTACCAGAATATAAATGTGCCCCACCTTAAAAGGTGATTGGTTCTGTCCATTGCCTTTTCCCCCTACTACTAATGGCAGTTTATAGAGGCCTTGCTAAGGTGGCTAGACTAAAGTTTAAGTTTCCTCACTGGACTAATTGAACAACCAAAAGAAAATAAACAAGTATTTAGCAGATAAGCAATCTTTACGGTAAAATAATGTGAATGACCCCATTGTCTACTCTACTCGCTATCACCTCTTGACAAACAAACACCGTAATTTGACTTGTTTGATGGACAGAATTGTAGAACTGGACGTCTATAAATCTTCCATCGGTTCAGTAAAATATTCCATTTCTCTCTATTTAAGTCTTTGCGTCTAGAAGCGCTCTTGTTTGGCGCATCGATAAAAGACGCGAAGTTCACAACATACAAAAGACTCCGTCAGCGCTTATTCTCTTTTATTTTATGGTTTTAGCAGTTAAACGCTTCCTCTTTCACAAGCCGCCGAATCTTCAATCAGCGTGTAATTAGTGCTTTAATGAAATGCAAGAAGAAATCCATTGGAAGAGCCGTATTGATTATAGGCCGGGTTCTCATTTTTGTTCCTCTCTAGAATTCTCACTCCCGACTCAGTCACACCGGAGCTTCAATGAAAAATGGAGATTAATTCCACCCTCCAGTTGGATGTAAGTGGCCTTTATCATCAAGTCAACTTTACTCCAGAAAAACTCTTCCGGTGAGAATTAGAAACTGGAGGAAAGGTGTTAATTTTCCATAATGTGATAATATACTTTATGTTGTTGGGGTAGAGGTGAAAGGTGAATTATTGGTTGGGAAGTAATTGATTGTATAACCATTAGACAGTCTAATCCTTACGACTATCCAAGTAAAACCACCCAATCCACCCTAATCCCATCCAATTGGTGACCATGGTCCGTATATCTATCCTCCTAGGACACATTGGTGGGTCAACGTCAGGAATTCATTATAGCAGTCTCAAGATAAAGTCCTAATATTGTCTATTAGGTTGGTTCACACTGCAGGACTTTTTTGTCCCCAACAAGCATGTTTGCTGTTAGTGACACTCGTCTGGCCAATGTCGTCCGGTCCATGGGGGCGAGAGTAGTGTGAAAAAACCGTACAGAGGGGGGGTCATCGGGCTGTGATTTACGGGGTGGAACAGTTTCGCGTCAGCGGCCAGGGTGGTCCATTCCGATACGGAAGAACCGGCGACCAGCTTGGTCCGGTCGTCTGCCCCACACCATCTTACTATCCATCATGGCACTGGATCACGTCTGTGGTGGTTGGCTGGAATATCTGCTGGTGTTCCCAGCCTTAAGGTGCCCTACATCTAAAGATTTTAACCTTACCTTTACTTACCCGACCGAGGGGGGGCGCTCACGGAGGATGTTGCATCTGCGGGTCCTGGCCGAAACCGCTTCTTCTCCCGTCTTTTCATTGCCCGACATGCGAAATGAATGGGATTTTGTCGAATCGCATTCGGTCCGACGTAAGATCGGGAGAAGCGGTTCGGTCAGTGGGCTCGTAACATCGCGTGAGCGCTCGGTCGGGTAAGTAAAATCGTAAGATGTATGGGCACCTTTTAGTCTCAATGTTTGGTGGTTGGTGTCCTGCCTCTAATGTCTAAGATCTAGTAACATTGTCCGCTTGGGCTAGGTCCTGTTCATGTGTTGAAGGGATCCCACCCACCTCCACCCTCACTCTAGTCTCCCACCAGTCCGTCAACCTATAGACCAACGTCCACTCCATCCCCCTCCACCTACCTGCCTGTTCTCCTGCAACATATTGGAAATTCTATTGAGTAGTTTTTTTGTGTTGGTTCCAATGTGTGTCTTCTTCTCTGCATATTGCTTTAGTGACAACTCCTTTTGTGTTCATCACCGCATTAACCCACAGGAAATAAATAACAATGGGCATCTGGTGGTCAAATAAAAACCCAAAAATTTTAAATGTTGCTAACCCGGTTCTATGGCAATGTCACTCAATCAGGGATCCAGGTTCCTCGCAAAGATGGTTTTTTTATGTTCCATTTTCGCTGTGGAACTAAGACAGGGTCGCTGAGCAAAGCTTACCCCCCCATCGCAGACCTGGTCCCTTTAATTTAGATTTTTTTTTGTTTTTGTTAATTGTTTGGTTCATGGTGAATTTTATAAATCCGGATTAATGGGCATATTTACAGGTGCTTTATAGTTTCCTCTGCATTTAAAATGACAAAAGTAATCACCATCCAAACAATGACTGTGCTGTGGATTTTCGGAGTAAATTGATGCTCTGCTCAGCCTGTGAGCTATAATTCAGTGTTTGCAAACTTTTCACCCCATTGGCTGTGAAATTCCGTTAACCTCGTAGCAGAAAACATGGAACTTTAGCTTGCGGTGTTTTACAATAAACCCTTCTTGTTTATTCCAGTCAATAACTTCGTCGCGGTTTGACGCAGCTTCGAATAATTGCCGATCCGCGTTCTAGTTGGAAGATTCTGTTTTTCATTCACTTTCTTTTGATCGATTTTATTTATTGTGTTTTGATTTTTTTTTTTTTCCACTGAATTACCCCCTTAAAAATAATTTCACTTACAGCTTTAATGTTTTATATCATTTCCCTAGAACAAGTTTATGGATAATTTCACATCTACAATAGGATCTTTCTTGCCTTGTTAGCATTAGATACTCTCTCTGTTCAGGTCTTATGGTGACCATGTGATATAAAGGTGTTTGATTGATGGCAGATTGTCTTCGGTGCCACTCCCCTGGCGCAATGTTCCCTCAAAGTGGCCGTGTGCGCGGAAATAAATTTTCTGTGTGCGTGCAAAAGTATATTTTGTGCGTTCAATACCGCAGCACTTAGAGGGAACCCTGGCAGTGCGCTCCCATAATCGAAGGTCGCCGCACCCAGCGCTCCCATAATCGAAGGCGCCGCCCCCAGCGCTTCCCAGAATCGAGTTCGCCGCCCCAGCGCTCACATAATCGAAGGACGCTCGAACCCAGCGCTCCCGATAATTGGAAAGGTCGCCTCCGCACCCAGCGCTCCCCATATCAAGGTATCCGCACCCAGTGTCCCATAATCGAAGGTGCCGCACCCAGCGCTCCATATCGAAAGGACGCCGCACCACAGCGCTCCCATAATCGAAGGTCGCCGCACACCCAAGCGCTCCCCATCTAATCGAAGGACGCCGCACCCAGCGCTCCCATAATCGAAGGTCGCCGCACCCAGCGCTCCAATAAGTCGAAGGACGCGCCCGCATCCGCCAAAATCGAAGGACGCCGCACCCACGCTACCCTATATCGAAGGTTCGCCGCACCCAGCGCTCCCATTAACGAAGGACTCGCACCCAGCGCTACCCATACAACGGAAGGACGCCAGCACCCTGCGCCCATATCTAAGGTAGCCGCACCCAGCGTCCCATATCGAAGTTCCGCACGCACCCACCTACCATAATAGAAGGTCGCCGCACCCAGCGCTCCAATAATCGAAGTTCGCCGCACCCAGCGCTCCCATAATCGAAGTTTCGCCGCACCCAGCGATCTCATATGATCGAAGTCGCCGCACCCAGCGCTGCCCATAACTCGAGGACGCCGCACCATCGCTGCCCATAATCAAGGTAGCCGCACCCAGCGCTTCCCATAATCGAAGGACGCCGCACCCAGCGCTCCCATAATCGAAGGACGCCGCACCCAGCTCAACCACCCATCATAAGCGAAGGAAGCCGCACCCAGCGCTCCCATAATCGAAGGTCGTCCAGCACCCAGGCTCCCCATAAATCGAAGACGCCGCACCCAGCGCTCCCATCGAGACGCCCCCCTCAAGAACGGTAGCGCACCCCGAGCTCCCATAATCGATCGCCCTCCCAGCGTAATCTGATAGGTCAGCCGCACCCAGCCTCCCTAATCGAAGGTTTCGCCGCACCCAGCGCTTCATATAATCAAAGCGCCGCACCCAAGCGATCTCCATAATCGAGGTTCGCCGCACCCACGCTCCCATATCGAAGGACGCCGCACCACAGCGCTCCATAATCGAAGGTGCCGCACCCAGCGCTCCCATACATCGAAGGACCCGCACCCAGCGCTCCCATATCGAAGGACTCGCCACCCCACGCTTCCACATAATCGAAGGTCACGCCTCACCCAGCGCTCCCATAATCGAAGGACGCCGCCACCCAGCGCTCCCCTAATCGAAGGTCGCCGCAACCCCGCTCCCATAATCGAGACGACGACACCCAGCGCTCCCATAATCGAAGGTCGCCGCACCCAGCGCTCCCATAATCGAAGGAACGCCGCACCCAGCTCTCCCATAATCGAAGGACGCCGCACCCAGCGCTCCCATAATCGAAGGTCGCCGCACCCAGCGCTCCCATAATCGAAGCGTCCCCGCCGACCCAGCGCTCCATAAGAAGTCGCCGCACCCGCGACTCCCATAATCGAAGTTCGCCGCACCCAGCGCTCCCATAATCGAAGTTCGCCGCAACCCACGCTCCCATAATCGAAGTTCGCCGCCCCAGCGCTCCCCATAATCGGCAAAGTTCGCCCAGCCCAAAACCCCACCCGCGCTCCCATAATCGAAGTTCGCCGCAACGCCAGCGCTCCCTAATCGAATGTTGCCGCACCCAGCGCTCCCATAATCGAAGGTTGCCGCACCCAGAGCAGGATTTTTAACCTGCTTCTTCTTGACTATTTTTTCTAGTCCTAAGCTGCCATAAAGGCCAAGCTGGGTGTTTTTTCTCTATCTATTGGGAAAGTAGATCATTAATATAAATACATGGGAACCATTTTAAAGGACAAGTATACTTGACTTTATTTAAAAAGACGGTGCGTGCTTTAGTATATATAACAATGCAAAGCCATCAGCTGTTAATGTTTAGCTGTGGGCACATTATAGTTTCAGTGCTGTCACCCGACTGCCAAATAGACGTTGATATACAAAGGCACACAGCTCTAAAGCCCAATAAAAAAAGGAAATTTCTGGATTCTAACATTTTCATGTTTAGTGGTCCTTTAATCTTCGTCAGGCTTTTCCTGACCTCCCGTCTTCTCCTCTTCTTATTCCCTTTGCTGTTGCTGCCTTAAAGGGGACATGTCCATATTATTTAAAATTCTGTTTCTAACTTATTATCGTGTTTCTTTCCCTCTGTCTTCTCCCTGATTGGTTACTCTATTTAAACCCTCTCTGGATGTTGCTCACTTGCTCGTTATAGCGTTTAGCTTGCAGTTGGTGTTCTCTTGTCTGTTCATGTAGTTGCTTGACCCACTTTTTCCTCTCGACCACTCTTTATTTGCCACCTGGACCGACCTGTGCCACGATTTGCTTGGCCCTTTGTGCCACGTTCTGTTCGAACTTGGCTAGTTTGACTACATTCTATCTGATCTCTTTCCTGCCTGGCCAGTCCGACTCTTTCTCCAACTTACTGCGTTCTTCCTTTTCCTCCTTATTTCCAACTTGGGTCTCCTCTGTTCTTTCTCCTCCTATTATCTTGTCAGTTCCAGGCTTTCCACGACCTCAGTGTCAATTCCTTGTGCCCCAAGTCCTGGCGGTAAAGGTTCGTACACACGTGACATCGCGTGTCCCGACCCATGAGGCACGTTGTGTCCGAACATTCGTTTTGGCCGATAATTGGCCCGATAATTGGTCGGAGATTGTTGCCTGACCAACCGAGCGGATCTCCGAACGACCAGTCGTTTCGCCTGATTGTAATCTGAAATGAACTTTCGGACACATCGTGCGTCACGGGTTGGGACAAGCGATCGAACGTGTGTATGAGGCTTAACTGTGCTCGTCCAGGCACTAATTACCTAGCGACAAAAAGGGGCTTGACTATAGGCGAAGGTGAAGATTGGGATTTACTGGTACATTACTGTCTGCAATCTTACACAATGTGTTATCATGGAGGGAAACTCAACCAGACATGTTATCCCTGGACCAATAAAACCTTTCACTCCCAGGGCCCAGGTCAATAATAGTTTAAAAAAAAACATTAGTTACTTTTTGGAATGTTTGGGAGCAAAACGATTGTTATTAAACCACCGGACATATTACACAGTTTGTCCATATGGATGTGGTGTGACCTACAGATCCTGGAGAAACTTCACACAGACACAAGATGTAGCCACATGGATACGGTGTGTTAGTATGAGAAATGCAAATGTTTGTTAATGGAATTGAAGTATAAAGGTTAGACAGTTAGGAGACCTTCCAGACTGGGGTTACCTTGACGTGGTTGAAAGGCTTTTCATTCATGTGATCACAGTAATGTATACTAAACCCCCTTTGTTTTATAAGTATGCCAGTGTGCAGATAATATGAATTGTATGGGGCCTAGGATGTGCATTGATATCTTTTCTATGTTTATATATATAATATAACTGTATACCAGATAATATGATATTGTATGGGACCTAGGAATGTACATTGATTATCTTTCTATGTTTTATAATTAGATAACTGTATAATACAGATAATATGATATTGTATGGGGCCAGGAATTGTGCATTGATTATCTTTCTATGTTATATATATAATATGTATACTGTATATACAGATATATGATATTGTATGGGGCCTAGGAATGTCATTTGATTATCTTTTCTATGTTTTATATATAGATATGCTGTATATACAGATAATGATATTGTATGGGCCCTAGGAATGTGCATTGATTATCTTTCCTATGTTTATATATAATATGCTGTTAGCAGATAATATGATATTGTATGGGCTAGGAATGTGCATTGATTATCTTTTCTATGTTATATATATATAGATCTACTGTTATACAGATAATATAGATTGTATGGGGCCCAGGAATGTGCATTGATTATCTTTTCTATGTTTATATGTATAGATAACTGTATACAGATAATATGATATTGTATGGGGCCCAGGAATGGTGCATTGATTATCTTTTCTATGTTTATACATATGTATACTGTATTACAGATAATATGATATTGTATGGGCCTAGAAATGTGCATTGATTATCTTTTCTATGTTTATATATATATAGATATCTGTATATAGCAGATAATATGATATTGTATGGGGCCTAGGAATGTGGTGATTATCTTTTCTATGTTTATATATATATATGGATATACTGTATTAACGGTAATATGATATGTATGGGACCTAGGAATGTGCATTGATTATCTTTTCTATGTTTATATATAGATAATCGTATATACAGATAATATGATATGTATGGGCCTAGGAATGTTATTGATTATCTTTTCTATGTTTATATATATAGTACCTAGTATATACAGATAATAATATTGTATGGGGCCTAGGAATGTATTGATTATCTTTTCTATGTTTTATATTATAGTAATACTGTATATACAGATAATATGATATTGTATGAGCCTAGAATGTGCATTGATTATCTTTTCTTGTTTATATATAGATATACTGTATACAGTAATATTGATATTGTATGGGGCCTAGGAATGTGCATTGATTATCTTTTCTATGTTTATAATGTATTGCCAGTGTGCAGATAATTGATATTGTATGGGGCCTAGGAATGTGCATTGATTATCTTTTCTATGTTTATAGTATAGATACTACTGTATATACAGATAATAGATATGTATGGGGCCTAGGAATGTGCATTGATTATCTTTTCTATGTTTAATATATGATATCTGTATATACAGATAATATGATATTGTATGGGGCCTAGGAATTGTATTGATTATCTTTCTATGTTTATATTATAGTATATACTGTTATAGACAGATAATTGATTTGTATGGGCCTAGGAATGTGTATTGATTATCTTTTCTATGTTTATACAATATAGATATACTGTATAATCAGATAATATGAATTGTATGGGCCTAGGAATTGCATTGATTATCTTTTCTATGTTTTAATATATTATAGTCCTGTAATATACAGATAATATGATATGTTAGGGCCTAGGAATGTGCATTGATTATCTTTTCTATTTATGTTTTATAATAGTTACTGTATATACAGATATATGATATTGTATGGGCCATGAATGTGCATTGATATCTTTTCTATGTTTATATAATAGATATACTGTATACAGATAATATGATATTATGGGCCTAGGAATGTGCATTGATTATCTTTTCTATGTTTATATATAGATAGATATCTGTAATACAGATAATATATATTGTATGGGCCTAGGAATCATGTCTTGATTATCTTTTCTATGTTTATATATTGATAGTATCTGTATATACAGATAATATGATATTGTATGGGGCCTAGGAATGTCATTGATTATCTTTTCTATGTTTATAATGTATGTCAGTGTGCAGATATATGATATTGTATGGGGCCTAGGAATGCATTGATTACTTTTCTATGTTTTATATATAGTTACCGTATCTACGATAATATGATATTGTAGGGGGCCTAGGAATGTGCATGATTATCTTTTCTATGTTTATAATGTATGTCAGTGTGCAGATAATTCATATTGTATGGCCTAGAATGTCATTGATTATCTTTTCTATGTTTAATATGATATCTGTATATACAGAATATTGATATTGTATGGGGCCTAGGAATGTGTACATTGATATATCTTTTCTATTTATAATGTATGCCAGTGTGCAGAAATATGATATTGTATGGGGCCTAGGAATGTGCATTGATTATCTTTTCCTGTTTATAATGTATGCCATGTGTGCAGATAATATGATATTGTATGGGGCCTGGAATGTGCATGATTATCTTTTCTATGTTTATAATGTACGCACAGTGTGCAGATAATATGATATTGTATGGGCCTAGGAATGTGCATTGATATATTTTTCTATGTTTATAATGTATCCAGTGTGCAGATAATATATATTGTATGGGGCCTAGGAATGTGCATTGATTATCTTTCTATGTTTATAAGTAATGCCATTGTGCAGAATATGATTTGTATGGGGCCTAGGAATGTGCATTGATTATCTTTCTATGTTATAATATATAGATATACTGTATATACAGATAATATGATTTTATTGGCCTAGAATGTACATTGATTATCTTTCTCTATGTTTATATATATATATATATAGATATACTGTATATACAGATAATATGATATATGTTGGGGCCTCAGAATGTACATTGATTACTTTTCTATGTTTTTATATTATATAAATATATATATAATATATATAATATATCATATATATATAACTGTATACAGAATTAATTTGTATGGGCCTAGGAATGTAACATTTAGATTATCTTTTCTATGTTATATATATAGAATACTGTATATACAGATAATATGATATTGTATGGGGCCTAGGAATGTACATTTATTATCTTTTCTATGTTTTATATATAGATATACTGTATATACAGATAATATGATATTGTATGAGGCCTAGGAATGTACATTGATTATCTTTTCTATGTTTATATATATATATATATATATAGTATAGAAATACTGTATATACAGATAATATGATTTGTATGGGCCTAGGAATGTACATTGATTATCTTTTCTATGTTTATATATGAATATACTGTATATACAGATAATATGATATTGTATGGGGCCTAGGATTTACATTAATTATCTTTTCTTGTTTATATATATAGATATAGTTATATACAGTAATATGATATTGTATGAGGCCTAGGAATGTCATTGATTATCTTTTCTATGTTTATATATATATATATATATAGATATACTGTATATCAGATAATATGTATTTTATGAGGCCTAGGAATGTACATTGATTATCTTTTCTATGTTTTATATATATATATATATACTATTTATATATTATATATTATATACTGATCTACGATATATGATATGTATGGGGCCTAGGAATGTACATTGATTATCTTTTCTATGTTTATATATAATATACTGTATAGTACAGATAATATGATATTGTATGGGGCCAGGAAGTCATGATTATCTTTTCTATGTTTATACATATTAGTATCCTGTTATACAGATAATTGATATTGTATGGGGTCTAGGAATGTACATGATTATCTTTCTATGTTTATTTTATATGATTTCTGTATATACAGATAATATGATATTGTATGGGGCCCAGGAGTAATATGATTATCTTTTCTATGTTTATAATGTATGCCAGTGTGCAGAATATCATATTGTATGGGGCCCAGGATGTGCCATGATTATCTTCTATGTTTATAATGTATGCCAGTGTGCACATAATATGATATTGTATGGGGCCTAGGAATGTGCATTGATTATCTTTTCTATGTTTGCACAGATGTAGCCAAGGGACGGATTGAGCTACTAGGACTGTAGGTCACAGACATGACAGGGGATTGGTGGTGCAAATAACTTATGGTAACTTATGGTTTTATCCATCTAGAACGGGGTGGACATTTGTTTATCGACATTAGTAGCCAGTCAGATAATTTAGGAGCCAAATTAACTTAAATAGCCTCAGAATATGATGTCCCACTGACTGATATCACCCAGTCCCGTCATTATTTGACCTCATTGTCCTGCAAGGGGTAGAATGTGTCCATCCAGTTCCCCCAACTGCTGGATAGAGGCAAAGCTGACAGGACTGTTTGACATTAATTATCTAGGCTCATCCATAATTTGACACATCTCTATAAATGGAAACAGCCTATGAAACGCCTTGTAGGATGTTCACCCAATGGGAATAATGCATCTTAGTTTGTCTGCCTGGTTCAAACATACAGAAGAAAAAGTAAGGCTGAGGCCACACTGGACTGAACGGTAACACATGGGAAAAGCGCACACACATCGCGTGTTAACATCCATTTGCAATGTGATTTGCGTAGTTGACTGGAATCGCAGCGCATCCGATCTGCAAAAAATTATGTAAAACGCATAGCAAACGTGAACGTAAGTGCGCGAGTAAACTCAGAGGTTTGCCCTTAACCCTTCACCCACCCCCTCCCCTCCCCAATGAAAAGGACAATACAGTGAAGCAATGTGTTGCCCATACATAGAAAATTACCCATAAGGTAATTGGAGGGACCTGTTGTATTATTTGTCTTTGATAGATAAACACCCGTACTTGGGACTAGTTGAATGGACAGAATTGTTGAACTGGACGTCTATAAATCTTCCATCGGTTCAGTAAAAATTCCATTTCTCTCCTATTTAAGTCTTTGCGTCCGAAGCGAACTCTGTTTGCCAGCGATAAAAAAGCGAAGTTACAACAAAAGACTCCGTCAAGCTGCTTTTTCTCTTTTATTTTATGGTTTTAGCAAGTAAAAAGCTCTCTCTTTCACAGCCCCGAATTCTTCAATCAGCCGTGTAATTAGCTGCTTTAAATAAAATGACGACAGAAATCCTTTGAAGAGCCGTATTGATTATTAGCCTGGTTCTCATTTTGTTCCTTCTCTTAGAATCTCACGTCCCAACTTAGTCGACAGACGAGCTCAATGAAAATGGAGATTAAATTCCACCTCCAGTTGGATGTAGTGCCTTTATTCATCAAGTCACTTTACTCCAAAAAACTCTTCCGGGAGGATTAGAAACTGTCTGGGGAAAGGTGTTGAGATGTAATAATAATCTGGATTGTAACAGTGATGTATCGTAATACAATGTAGATGGAAGGAGGGAAGGATTGGGAGCCAGCAATGACTGTCACATCCCAACATTGTAAAGAGATGCATCAGAAAGGATAAACCAAGTCTAGAGGAACATCCGTACATGGTTGGTCGTTCCAGCTGTCAGTCATCCAACATCCTTTACTGTTACTGGCATCTCCTGCGCCAGCCATGACAGACAAAACATTTGGTAAATGGACCAGAATAGTATTTAAATGACCCTACACTGTATGGAACGTTATGGTTACAAAATAACGCTTCCAGACATAAAATTGACATTAGAAATTATAATGGAATAGCCTGATCTTTAATTACATGGCTATATTATTCTAGCTCAATGTGGGTGGGATTATGGTTGGATTGGGTGGACCAATGGATCAGATTAATCCATTCCATTATGTGGCCCTTTTTAATTTCAGGGGCCCCTTCATTACTAAAGGCTAAGAACCACTGACCTAGACACCCTTAAAATAAGTAAAACAATAACTGTGTTACAATTAGCGATGGTCCAGTTCACGGATCCGAACCCAGATCCATAGCGGATTTACCTCGTTCACAAACGGCGGATATCGTGGATTTTCCGGTTTTCCGCCTTCCGAACTTTTCCGAACCCCGCGTTTTCGAAAATTTTCTAAATTATGGGAAATACGCAAGAAAATCCTCGTAAATTCAAAATTTTGCTGATTTTTCACATTTTTGGACGGAGCAACCCACATTTTCGGTTCCGTATTTTCGAAGAACTTTCATTTTAATAGGTTTTAATGGGTCCGCTCCCAGATTTTCAAATTTTCTATTTTTTTTTCGAAAATTTGCGGCTCCTCGAGCGGACCGGATTTTGCGAAGTTCGGACATCTCTAGCTACAATTACTAGAAAGCAGACCATGAAAAATTTAATTAAAGGGATTATAGCAGATTCATTCTTATAAATGTTCATTGTAACATAATTATATATGTGACTGTTGACTTGTGATTAATCATGTAGTCGCTGTGTTTTGTTAAAAAATCAAACCGTTAAAACACAACTAAACCCCCCAAAAAACAACTTTCCTCCCAGTTCATTGATCATTTTATGGAAGTAGAAACAAGTTCCCCTACCCCCTATTTTGTTTCAGTTAAAACATTATTAGCTTTAGAAGATTTGGGGCGAGGGAATCCAATTAATTTTCCAAGATAAAAATGCTTAATTACTCTTAATTGATTGTTCTCTTTAATATCCCGTTAGGCTGAGGCCCCACTACAACGCACTAAATCGTGCACGCAATCACGAGCGTTATCGAATGTGATTGCGTGTGATTTCTGATTTTCTTTTTTCGTGAGTTGTTCCCCGTTTTCGTTTTTATATTGTAATATTATAAAACCGCCTGCATTTACGTAAAAAATATGGTGCATGCAAAATACAAGAGCATCAGAAATTGCAGGAATTTTTGCTTTCCCACGATTTCCATTTGAAACAAATTATCATGCGCAATCGCATGTGGAAAAACGCGTTACTGCGGCCTAGCTCTTAAGAAGCCGTTCCATGGGATTTTTTTTCATGGTGAGTTTCCCGATTGTTCTGCAACTAAGAGCAGAATCAGCCCCGAAGCCCCACGCGGAACTGTCCCTTTAAGTAAGAATTGATGTGATTTTTATTTTGTTTTATTGTAACGACTTTCCGTGTTTATTAATCCAGAATCAATGTGAAGCTTCACGTTTCCTCTTTATTTCCTCCGCATCCCGTAATAACAAAACCATTAAACACAAATGCGGAAACTTTTTTTGTGGCTGTTTTAATTAGCGTTGGTGCAATTAGCGAAGAAAAAAAATGAGATTTGTCGCTCATTAGCAATTTCATGTGAACGTTATTGGACCAAACAGACTAAATCTTCCAACCATTGGACTTTATATTGAAAAGAAGTGTAGAAAATTCCAATTAGGAGAAAAGAGAAAACAATTGTTGAAGGGCAAGTCCATCCCCAATGAAAATCAATTATTATAACAGCGCCAAGCTGCCCGGTTAGAGAGGCTGTAGGTCTGTCCCTTTATGCACACTCCGTACACTCTCACCGCACACTCTCACCACGCACTCTCACCGCACACGCTCACCTCACCGCACACCCTCACCGCACACACTTACTGCACACCATCAGCGTACACCCTCACCGCACACCCTAACCGCACACTCACCGCACACACTCACTGCACACTCTCACCACACACACTCACCACACACCCTCACCACACACACTCACCGCACACTCTCACCGAAGAGCTTACAATCTAATCACTATATGTACACATACAACCTATCAGTAGGTCTTTATGATTGTGGGGGAAACCGGAGTGCCCGGAGGAAACCCACGCAAGCACGGGGAGAACATACAAACTCCTTGCAGATTTGTCCAAGGGTGGAATCGAACTCAGGACCTCAACACTGCAAGGGATCAGTGTTAACCACTGAGCCACCGTACTGCCCTAAAAACAAATAAATTGTCAATTGTCAGTTACCTGCCCCTAACCCCAACTGATATATTTTTCACTTGATTACCTGCATTACTAACCAGATCTTTAATGATAATTATTGTCCCCATTCTGCCAGAGTAAGCTGGCTCCTCCCTCCTTACAGTCAATCAAGGCAGTGACAATTGACATCACAACCAATGATTGACTGCTGTTTCCCCTGCTGTCTCCTCTGCACATGCTCAAGCTCATAAAAAGCTCATTGAGCAGCGGGAGGCAGATACCTTTACCAGAATGGAATGGAACTAGAAGTAGCAGTTGGGGATTGATGTTTTACGGGTGTACATGCCTTTGTTTGTTTTTGTTACATTTGTGTGGTTCATGGAATGTTCTCTCTACCTGGACTATTCCAAACCCCCCAGGTGAGTATAAATGCTGGATATTATATTATATTATTAGTGTTATGGTGATAATAATACAATTCTATCTTTGGGTGGATTTGTTTACTACCTAATGAAAATTGTATTATTATAATGGGGACAATGTTAGACAGGTGACAGCTAATTAATGGGATGTTGGCACAGAATTGAGTTCCATTATTTATGAGCCAATTGAGTGATTTGCTTTTAGCTCCAGTAGAAATACAACAATATAGATTTTTACATCTTAAATAATCATTTGCAAGTAACTTTTCTAAACCTGGATGATCAATCTCATCGCGTTAGATTGTCCCCCGCAGACAAACACTCAACCAAACGTTGACGACTACGAGATATTTAGCAAACAAAGTTGTACAATGAGATTAAATTCACATTTTGGATTTATTTAAATTTACTGTAACTTCCAAACACACTAAACAAAATGAATAAATAAGCAAACAACTTAAATATTAATGACCACGTCTGAATAATTACGATAAGATTGTATGGAAAACATACCTATCGTTACTTACCTTCCATCTGCTTGGCTTCCATCTTGGATTCAACAAATTTCTTGAATTCGCTGGCAAATTGTAACAGAAACAGTTAAATAACGAACATTGTATCCAATGGACATTGGGGTCTATTTAGAATTCATTTATTTCCACAGTAAAGGACAGATTTGTTGTGGTTTATTTAGGGACAGATATTGTATCGCCCGCTGGAATCTGGTAAAGTGTCTACATCAGCGTTTCTCAACATTTTTATTTGTGGGAACCCTTAAAACTATTTTCCTGTCTCTGGGAACCCCTACATAAAATTAGGATTATATATTATTATTTTTCTATCCCAGTCATAAAATAATTAAAATACACAATTGGTACAAATATATGATAGATCTGTAATATGCTTGTGAAGGTTCTCATTCATCCAGGTCACGGTATATCTGTAATATTCATCCATCCAGGTCACGGTATATCTGTAATATTCATTCATCCAGGTCACGGTATATCTGTAAGATTCATTATCCAGGTCACGGATTCGTAATTGTAGCAGGTTACTGATTAATCCCATTCATCCATCCAGGTCATGGTATATCTATTATTATCCATCCAGGTCATGGGTCAATCTGTAATATTCATTCATCCAGGGTCATGGTACATCTGTAATATTCATTCATCCAGGTCACGGTATATCTGTAATATCATCCATCAGGTCACGGTATATACTCTGTTCATATACATCCATCCAGGTCACGGTATATCTGTAATATTCATATCCATCCAGTACACGGTCTATCGTAATATTCATTCATCCAGGTCACGGTTATCTGTAATATTCATCTATCCAGGTCATGGTAATAATCTGTAATATCATCCATCCAGGTCACGGTCTATCTGAATATTCATTCATCCAGGTCACGGTATTATCGTAATATTCATCTATCCGAGTCAGGTATATCGTAATATTCATTCATCTAGTCACGGTATATCTGTAATATTCATTCATCCAGGTCACGGTATATCTGGTAATATTCATCTATCCAGTCATGGTATATCTGTAATATTCATCCATCCAGGTCACGGGATATCTGTATATTCATCATACCAGGTCACGGTATATCTGTAATTTCATCCATCCAGGTCATGTATCTGTAATATTCATTCATCCAGGTCACGGCATATCTGTAATATTCATCCTACAGGTCATGGTATATCTGTAATATTCACTCCATCCGGTCATGTTATTCTGTATATTCATTCATCCAGGTCACGGTATATCTGTAATATTCTTCATCCAGGTCACGGTATATCTTAATTCATCCATCCAGGTCACGGTACTATGCTGTAATATTTCATTCCATCCAGGTCACGGTATCTCTGTAATATTCACATCCTGTCACGTTATCGTATATCATTCTCCAGGTCATGGTAACTTCTGAATATTCATTCATCCAGTCACGGGTATATTCTGAATATTCATCATCCAGGTCACGGTATCTGTAATATACATCATCCAGGTCACGGTATATCTGTAATATTCTCCATCCAGTCACGGTTCTATCTTAATATCATTACATCCAGTGGCCGGTATATCTGTATATTCATCTATAGTCATGTATATCTGTAATATCATCCATCCAGGTAACTGTAATTTGTAATATTCATTCCATCCAGGTCACGGTTATATCTGTAATTTCATCTATCCGGTCATGGTATATCTTAATATTCATTCATCCAGGTCACGCGTATATCTGTAATATTCTCATCACGGTCATGTATATCTGTAATATTCATTCCATCCAGGTCACGGTATATCTGTAATATTCATCATCCAGGTCATGGTATATCTGTAATATTCATTCATCCAGGTCACGGTATATCTGTAATATTCATCATCCGGTCATGGTATATCTATAATATTCATCCAGTTCACGGTATATCTGTAATATTCATCATCCAGGTCACGTATATCTGTAATATTCATCATCCAGGTCACGGTATATCTGTAATATTCATCCATCCAGGTCACGGTTATATCTGTAATGTTCATTCATCCAGGTCACGGTATATCTGTAATATTAATCCTCCAGGTCATGTTATCGTGGTATATTCATCACCAGGTCACGGTATACTCTGTAATATAATCCATCCAGGTCAGGTATATCTGTAATATTCATTCATCCAGGTCACGGTATATCGTAATATTCAGTCACATCCAGTCACGGTTATTCTTAATATTTCATTATCCGGTCCGGTATATATGTAATAATCATCCATCCAGGTCACAGTATATCTGTATATTTCATTCATCCAGGTCATGGTTTATCTGTAATATTCATACATCATCCAGGTCACAGTGTATCTGTAATATTCATCAATCCAGGTCACGGTATATCTGTATATTCATCCATCCAGTCATGGTATATCTGTAATATCTCCATCCATGTCATAGTATATCTGTAATATTCATCCATCATCAGGTCATGTATATCTGTAATATTCATCATCCAGGTCACGGTATATCTGTAATATTCATTCATCCGGTCATGGTATATCTTAATATTCATTCCAGTCTGGTATTCTGTAATATTCATTCATCCAGTGTCATGGTATATCTGTATATTCATTCATCCAGGTCATGGTATACTGTAATATTCATTCATACCGGTCACGTATATCTGTAATATTCATCCATCCAGTCACTTAGTATATCTGTAATATTCATCCATCCAGGTCACGTGTATATCTTATAGATCTCATCCCAGTCACGGTATATCTGTATATTCATCCATCCAGGTCACGGTATATCTGTAATATTCATCCATCCGGTCATGGTATATCTGTAATATCATTCATCAGGTCATGGTATATCTGTAATATCATTCATCATCAGTGTCACGGTATATCTGTAATATTCATCCATCCAGGGTCACGGTATATCTGTAATATTCATCCATCCAGGCACGGTATATCTGTAATATTCATTCATCCAGGTCACAGTATATCTGTAATATTCATTCCTCCAGGTCACGGTATATCTGTAATATTCATGCCATCCAGGTCACGGTATATCTGTAATATTCATCCATCCAGGTCACGGTATATCTGTAATATTCATCCCAGGGTCACGGTAATATTGTAATATTCATCATCCGGTCATGGTATATCTGTAAAATATCATTTATCCAGGTCATGGTATATCTTAATATTCATTCATCCCAGGTCATGGTATATCTGTAATATTTATCCATCAGGTCATGGTATATCTGTAATATTCATCATCCAGGTCATGGTATATCTGTAATATTCATTCATCCGGTCATGGTATATCTGTAATATTCATTTCAATCCAGGTCACGGTTATCGTAATATTCATTCATCCAGGTCACGGTATATCGTTGTATTCAATTAGATCAACTGGACTTGAAGTTTAGTTTCTTGAAGACGTTTCGCTAGTCACTCCGACTGGCTTTCTCAATTCAGAATGACTTGTACAAGAATCTGTGGCAATTATGTACCCTGGAAAATCCCAATTGCATGTCACAGCCAGGTGTTAAGGGCGTGATTGGATAGTGGCTAAGAGGTGTTATAGGAAAGCCAAGAGTAAGGTGTCAAAACAGCATTGTACATGGCAGACAGTTGGTGTCGAACCCCCCACCTCTATTTAGGCTTGGTTTCTTTATTTTCACATAAATGGCCTCCTTAACACCTTCTTGAACAGTCACGTTCCTTTCCAATATGTTAACATTACAATCTTCAAAGGTATGTCCTTTATCCTTAAGATGCAGATACACGCTGAGTCCTGACCCGAGGGAATTGGCTCTTCTGTGCTGGGCCTACGTTGATGCAGTTGCTGTTTGGTCTCCCCCACATACAAATCAGAGCACTCTTCACTGCACTGCACTGCGTATATGATGTCACTCTTCACTGCACTGCACATATGATGTCACTCTTCTTCACTGCACTGCGTATATGATGTCGCTTATCTTGTGTTTCGGTATTGAGTCTTTCGGATGTACCAATTGCTGCCTCAATGTGTTGTTTGGTTTAAAGCAATGTAGCAGACCCCTGCTACATATGTAATTCATACAGAATATTGATAAATTTAACAAAAAATATATCTGTATCCATCAAAATGTTGGATCCATACAGTTTCTGTCTGAGAAACACTGGTCTACATCCTTATTCTCCTGATCGTGTTTGTTCCTGTCTACGCACCTGTGTTCTCAATGCTAAACCATCACAGAACGTATAGTATTTTATCCAGTTTAAATAAAACTTGGTTATAATTAATGTAGCGAAAAGTAACGCTGCATTGCTTAGGTTTGGTGGGATGTTAAATAATGTGTTACTTAGTGAGATGTGACAAAAATTGTAATAAGGTTAGAGAAAATATTTTCAAAATTAAACTTTGTCTCAAAGCAGAGCAGTGTGTCCTAAACACATTAACCCAGAGTAGGGAGACGTTCCTGTAGGTAAGTAAAGGTAAACACATTAACCCAGAGTGGGGAGACGTTCCTGTAGGTATAAAGGTAAACACATTAACCCAGAGTGGGGAGACGTTCCTGTAGGTAAGTAAAGGTCCACATTAACCCAGAGTGGGGAGACGTTCCTGTAGGTAAGTAAAGGTAAACACATTAACCCAGAGTGGGGAGATGTTCCTGTAGGTAAGTAAAGGTAAACACATTAACCCAGAGTGGGGAGACGTTCCTGTAGGTAAGTAAAGGTAAAACACATTAACCCAGAGTAGGGAGAACGTTCCTGTAGGAAATAAAGGTAACACATTACCCAGAGTGGGGAGACGTTCCTGTAGGTAAGTAAAGGTAAACACATTAACCCAGAGTGTGGAGACGTTCCTGTAGGTAATAAAGGTAAACACATTAACCCAGAGTGGGAGACGTTCCTGTAGGTAAGTAAGGTAAACACATTAACCCAGAGTAGGGAGACGTTCCTGTAGGTAAGTAAAAGGTAAACACATTAACCCAGAGTGGGGAGACGTTCCTGTAGGTAAGTAAAGGTAAACACATTAACCCAGAGTGGGGAGACGTTCCTGTAGGTAAGTAAAGGTAAACACATTAACCAGAGTGGGGAGACGTTCCTGTAGGTAATAAAGGTAAACACATTAACCCCAGAGTGGGAGATGTTCCTGTAGGTAAAGTAAAGGTAAACACATTAACCCAGAGTGGGAGAGGTTCCTGTAGGTAATAAAGGTAAACACATTAACCCAGAGTGGGGAGACGTTCCTGTAGGTAAGTAAGGTAAACACATTAACCCAGAGTGGGGAGACTTTCCTGTAGGTAAGTAAAGGTAAACACATCCCCAGAGTGGGGAGACGTTCCTTAGGTAAGTAAAGGTAAACACATTACCCAGAGTGGGGAGAGTTCCTGTAGGTAAGTAAGGTAAACACATAACCCAGATGGGGAGACGTTCCTGTAGTAAGTAAGGTAAACACATTAACCCAGAGTGGGGAGACGTTCCTGTAGGTAAATAAAGGTAAACACATTAACCCAGAGTAGGGAGACGTTCCTGTAGGTAAGTAAAGGTAAACACATTAACCCAGAGTAGGGAGACGTTCCTGTAGGTAAAGTAAAGGTAAACACATTAACCCAGAGTGGGGAGACGTTCCTGTAGGTAAGTAAAGGTAAACACATTAACCCAGAGTGGGGAGACGTTCCTGTAGTAGTAAGGTAAAAACATTAACCACGAGTGGAGACGTTCCTGTAGGTAAATAAGGTAACACATAACCCAGAGTGGTAGAGTTCCTGTAGGTAAATAAAGGTAAACACATTAACCCAGAGTGGGGAGACGTTCCTGTAGGTAAGTAAAGGTAAACACATTAACCCAGAGTGGGGGACGTTCCGTAGGTAAGTAAAGGTAAACACATTAACCCAGAGTGGGAGACGTTCCTGTAGTGTAGTAAGGTAAACACATTAACCCAGAGTGGGGAGCTGTTCCTGTAGGTAAGTAAAGGTAAACACATTAACCAGAGTGGGGAGATGTTCCTGTAGGTAGTAAAGGTAAACACATAACCCAGAGTGGGGAGAGTTCCTGTAGGTAAGTAAAGGTAAACACATTAACCCAATGGGGGAGACGTTCCTGTAGGTAAGTAAAGGTAACACATTAACCCAGAGTGGGGAGACGTTCCTGTAGGTAAGTAAAGGTAAACACATTACCCCAGAGTGGGAGACGTTCCTGTAGGTAAAGTAAAGGTAAACACATTAACCCGAGTGGGAACGTTCCTGTAGGTAAGTAAAGGTAACACATTAACCACCAGAGTGGGGAGACGTTCCTGTAGGTAAATAAAGTAAACACATTAACCCAGAGTGAGACGTTCCTGTAGGTAAATAAAGGTAACACATTAACCCAGAGTGGGAGACTTCCTGTAGGTAATAAAGGTAAACACTTACCCCAGAGTGGGGAGACGTTCCTGTAGGTAAGTAAAGGTAACACATTAACCCAGAGTGGGAGACGTTCCTGTAGGTAAGTAAAGGTAACACATTAACCCAGATGGGGACGTTCCTGTGGTAAGTAAAGGTAAACACATTAACCCAGAGTGGGGAGACTTTCCTGTAGGTAATAAAGGTAAACACATTAACCCAGAGTGGGAGACGTTCCTGTAGGTAAGTAAAGGTAAACACATTACCCAGAGTGGGAGAGTTCCTTAGGTAAGTAAAGGTAACACATTAACCCAGAGTGGGGAGATCGTTGTGGTAAGTAAGGTAAACACATTAACCCCAGAGTGTGGGAACGTTCCTGTAGGTAAGTAAGGTAAACACATTACCCCGAGTGGGAGACGTTCCTGTAGGTAAGTAAAGGTAAACACATTAACCCAGAGTGGGGAGACGTTCCTGTAGGTAAGTAAAGGTAAACACATTAACCCAGAGTGGGAGAGTTCCTGTAGGTAAGTAAGGTAAACACTTAACCCAGAGTGGGGAGATGTCCTGTAGGTAGTAAAGGTAAACACATTACCAGATGGGAGATGTTTAGGTAAGTAAAGGTAAACACATTAACCCAGAGTGGGGAGATGTTAGGTAAGTAAAGGGTAACCCATTAACCCGAGTGGGAGAGTTCCTGTAGGTAAGTAAGGTAAACACATTACCCAGAGTGGGGGATGTTCCTGTAGGTAATAAAGGTAAACACATTACCCAGAGTGGGGAGATGTTCCTGTAGTAATAAAGGAAACACATTAACCCAGAGTGGGGAGATTTTCCTGTAGTTAAGTAAGGTAAACACATTACCCAGAGTGGGGAGACTCCTGTGTAAGGTAGTAAAGTAACACATTAACCAGAGTGGGGAGATGTTCCTGTAGGTAAGTACAGGTAACACATTACCCAGAGTGGGGAGATGTTTGTAAGTAAAGGTAAACACATTAACCCAGAGTGGGAGATCGTTAGGTAAGTAAAGGTAAACACATGTAACCCAGAGTGGGAGATGTTCCCTGTAGAGTAAAAAGGTAACACATTAACCCAGAGTGGGGATAGTGTCCTGTATGTAAGTAAAGGTAAACACATTAACCCAGAGTGGGGAGACGTTCCTGTAGGTAAGTAAAGGAAACACAATTACCCAAGTGGGGAGACGTTTGTAGGTAAGTAAAGGTAAACCATTAACCAGAGTGGGGAGAACGTTCCTGTAGGTAAAGTAAAGGTAACACATTAACCCAGAGTGGGGAGACGTTCCTGTAGGAGTAAAGGTAAACACTTAACCCAGAGTGGGAGTGTTCCTGTAGGTAAGTAAAGGTAAACACATTAACCCAGTGGTAGGGAGAGCGTTCCTGTGGTAAGTAAAGGTAAACACATTAACCCAGAGTGGGGAGACGTTCCTGTAGGTAATAAGTAAACAGCATTAACCCAGAGTGGGAGACGTTCCTGTAGGTAATAAAGGTAAACACTTAACCCAGAGTAGGGAGATGTTCCTGTCGGATAAAGTAACACATTAACCCAGAGGGAGACGTCTGTAGGTAAGTAAAGGTAAACACATTAACCCAGATGGGGGACGTTCCTGTAGGTAAATAAGTAAACACATTAACCCACCAGGTAGGGAGACGTTCCTGTAGGTAATAAAGGTAACACATTAACCCAGATGGGGAACGTTCCTGTAGGTAAGTAAGGTAAACACATTAACCCAGAGTGGGAGACGTTCCTGTAGGTAAATAAAGGTAAACACACTTAACCCAGAGTGGGGAGACGTTCCTGTAGGTAAGAAAGGTTACACCTTAACCCAGAGTAGGGAGATTTCTGTAGTAAGTAAAGGTAAACACATTAACCCAAGTGGGGAGACGTGTTCCTGTAGGTAAATAAAGGTAAACACACATTAACCCAGAGTGGGGACGTTCCTGTAGTAAGTAAAGGTAAACACATTAACCCAGAGTAGGAGAACTTTCGTAGGTAAGTAAAGTAAACACATTAACCGCGGTGGGGAGATGTTAGGTAAGTAAAAGTAAACACATTAACCCGAGTAGGGAGAGTTCCTGTAGGTAAGTAAAGGTAAACACATTAACCCAGAGTGGGGAGACGTTCCTGTAGGTAAGTAAAGGTAAACACATTAACCCAGAGTGGGGAGACGTTCCGTAGGTAAGTAAAGGTAAACACATTAACCCAGAGTGGGGAGACGTTCCTGTAGGTAAGTAAAGGTAAACACATTACCCCGAGTGGGGAGACGTTCCTGTAGGTAAGTAAAGGTAAACACATTAACCCAGAGTGGGGAGATGTTCCTGTAGGTAAGTAAAGGTAAACACATTAACCCAGAGTGGGGAGATGTTAGGTAAGTAAAGGTAAACACATTAACCCAGAGTGGGGAGATGTTAGGTAAGTAAAGGTAAACACATTAACCGAGTGGGAGACGTTCCTGTAGGTAAGTAAAGGTAACACATTAACCCAGAGTGGGGAGATGTTCCTGTAGGTAAGTAAAGGTAAACACATTAACCCAGAGTGGGGAGATGTCCTGAAGGTAAGTAAAGGTAACACAATTAACCCAAGTTGGGAGACGTTCCTGTAGGTAAGTAAGGTAAACACATTACCCAGAGTGGGGAGATGTTCCTGTAGGTAGGTAAAGGTAAACACATTACCCAGAGTGGGAGATGTTCCTGTGGTAAGTAAAGGTAAACACATAACCCGAGTGGGGAGATGTTAGTGTAAGTAAAGGTAAGCACATTAACCCAGGTGGAGATGTTTAGGTAGTAAAGGTAAACACATTAACCCAGAGTGGGGAGATGTTCCTGTAGGTAAGTAAAGGTAAACCAATTAACCCAGAGTGGGAGGAGTTCCTGTAGGTAAGTAAAGGTAACCATTAACCAGAGTGGGGAGACGTTCCTGTAGGTAGTAGGTAAACACATTAAACCAGAGTGGGGAGACGTTCCTGTAGGTAAGTAAGGTAAACCAATTACCACCAAGTGGGGAGACGTTCCTGTAGGTAGTAAAGGTAAACACATTACCCCAGAGTGGGGAGAGGTTCCTGTAGGTAAGTAAAGGTAGCACATTAACCCAGAGTGGGGAGACGTTCCTGGGTAAGGTAAGTAAGGTAAACACATTACCTGGCGTGATGGGGAGACGTTCCTGTAGGGTAAGTAAAGTAACACATTAACCCGAGTGGGGAGACGTTCCTGTAGGTAAGTAAAGGTAAACACATTAACCCAGAGTGGGGAATGTTCCTGTAGGTAAGTAAAGGTAAAACACATTAACCCAGAGTGGAGAGCGTTCCTGTAGTGAAAGTAAGGAAAACACATTAACCCAGAGTGGGGACACTTCCTGTAGGTAAGTAAAGGTAACACATTAACCCGAGTGAGGAGACGTTCTGTAGGTAAGTAAAGTAAACACATTAACCAGAGTGGGAGACGTTCCTGTAGGTAAGTAAGGTAAACACATTAACCCAGAGTGGGGAGACATTCCTGTAGGTAAGTAAAGGTAAACACTATAACCCAGAGTGGGGAAACTTCCTGTAGGTAAGTAAAGGTAACACATTAACCCAGAGTGTGGAGAGTTCCTGTAGGTAAGTAAAGGTAAACACATTAACCAACGATGGGGAGACGTTCCTGTAGGTAAGTAAAGGTAAACACATTAACCCAGAGTGGGGAGACGTTCCTGTAGGTAAGTAAGGTAAACACTTAACCCAAGTGGGGAACGTTCCTGTAGGTAAGTAAAGGTAAAACACTTAACCCAGTGGGGAGACGTTCCTGTAGGTAAGTAAAGGTAAACACATTAACCAGAGTGGGGAGAACGTTCCTGTAGTAAGTAAAGGTAAACACATTAACCCAGAGTTGGGGAGCGTTCCTGTAGGTAAGTAAAGGTAACACATTAACCCAGAGTGGGGAGAGACGTTCCTGTAGGTAAGTAAGTAAACACATTAACCCAGAGTGGGGACCATTCCTGTAGGTAAGTAAGGGTGAACACATTAACCCAGAGTGGGGAGACGTTCCTGTAGGTAAGTAAAGGTAAGCACATTAAGACAGAGTGGGGAGCGTTCCTGTAGGTAAGTAAGGTAAACACATAACCCAGAGTGGGGAACATCCTGTAGTAGTAAAGGTAAACACATTAACCCAGAGTGGGGAGAGTTCCTGTAGGTAGTAAAGTAAACACATTTAACCAGAGTGGGGAGATGTTCCTGTGGTAAGTAAAGGTAACACATTACCCAGAGTGGGGAGACGTTCCTGTAGTAAGTAAAGGTAAACACATTAACCCAGAGTGAGGAGACTTTCCTGTAGGTAATAAAGGTAACACATTAAACCCAGAGTGGGGAGATGTTCCTTAGGTAAGTAAAGGTAAACACATTAACCCAGAGTGGGGAGACGTTCCTGTAGGTAAGTAAAGGTAAACACATTAACCCAGAGTGGGAAGACGTTCCTGTAGGTAAGTAAACACATTAACCCAGAGTGGGGACACGTTCCTGTAGGTAAGTAAAGGTAAACACATTAACCCAGATATAAAGATAAAGGCAGGTACCGATATAAAGATAAAGGCAGGTACCGATATAAAGATAAAGGCAGGTACCGATATAAAGATAAAGGCAGGTACCGATATAAAGATAAAGGTAGGTACCGATATAAAGACAAAGTTTGAGAATTACGTCTCCTAAGAAGGTTAAAAGTTACTAAGGTAAAAAGGTTGAAAGTTAGGACCCAGCAGAATAAAGTAAACCGTGAAGTGGTTGATGGGCTTAAAATAATTTGGCCAAGTTATTGAACTAATTGCTTTATTATCCAGAGAGAAGGGCAGGCTTTTTAAGTCACATTACAATGGTAATAAAAATATAAGCAAATGTGCACTAGGCTTCTATTTTTTGTATGTATTGAATTAATTTGGTCTCTCGTTGCACTCTGTGTGGATCTATACTATCCTATTTCTATATATACGGTCACCTTATAATAACATTAATAATGTAATAACAAACCAAGCACAGGTAAATATACAAGTACCACCATTTTACTTCTCTCACATTGTAGTTTCAGACAATGTAAAGTCGAGGATCCGACCGGAGTGACGAGGGAGATTACAAGTAATTAGCGTTTTGAGTCCTCACCCTGGGTACTTTGCAGGAATGGATCGGGGAAATGGGAAGTATAATTGTCCTTTAATATTAATTATTAAACTTAGAAGGGTAAAGACTTTCAGGACTATGGACAGGGTGGCCCGTGGGGTGCGGGGATCCGGTTGACGGCAGGAAGATGTACATAGTTACTTGGGGCCTGGGGGGTCTTTGTTATCTTGCTGGATGCAATTAGGAGAAACCTGTCAGGAAATCCCAGGTTATTTCATGCTTAGAATATTCTCTCTCGTCTTTCTCTCTCCTATTTCATCTTCTAATCAGGTGCAGTCAGTTTTATGCTGAGGACAAGTAAACACCGATATTCACCTGAAACGAGACGACTGCTGAACAAGCAACTCTAAAGAAATATGGATGGAGAAGCCAAGGGTCCATTCATCTGTGTTGTGTTCCATTTAACTGGTTTCAGCATTGCCTGGTGCCGTGTGCCTCATTGTTTGACTATTTCTTTTCTCTTTCCTTCCATTAACCAGACGATCTATTCGCACATCCCAATATAATTACGTTACGTATTCCTAGTCGGATTATTTCACCCCGGTCATTCACGGTCTCCTCCTTCTCCTCCTGGTTTGTTTCCAATATTTTTAATTAGGGGCATATTTACAAAATTACCGCCGCACATTTATACTGGTGAGCGTCATCGCCACGAAAAGTATCACCGCAATGCACTAAGTACAATATACAAAATTTCTGATTGGTCAGTTTTTCAATGCTTGGTTTACATTAACCAATCAGATTTATGCGATGGCGAAAACCAACGGGAAAACCAAACGCAAAAAGTTATAAATATGCCCCTTAATGTTACTTTCTATCCACAGGTGGAAATAATCTGATACTGCACACAATAGAGGGTGTATTTACAGGACAGTCCATATGTATGTAGGTATATATGTATACATTTTTTTCTATATGTGGCTCCAATGATCTCACGTGAACATGGGGTCATGACCTGGCAGGTCATCGTATTGATCATCCGACTCGCCAAACAAGTCTCTGTCTGGGTGGAGATTGGACATTATAAGAAGTTCAGATAGTTTTTGAAGCTATTAGTTTAGTAAAGAAGCAACATGATTTGGGCGAGCAAATTGAATACAGACCTAGGGGCATATTATAAAAGTGCGGTAACTTTCCGCCGTAGTTATCGCAAAATTGGACTTAACGCTATTTACAAAGCAGACATCACACAAGTCACACATTTCGCTGCCGTCACTGCTCGATCGTATTTATACAGCGCCAATAACTGCGATCTCATGGTAGTTCGGCTGAACTTAGCACTGTGCGGAAGAGAGGGGCTGCCTGTGAATTGGAGGTGTCATGGAGGGGAGAGCGCACGTTACGGGTTCGAGCTGCAGGGGGGCCGGTGCCACCACGAATCCAACATCACCACGTTAAGTCCATTATCGCAATACTTTTTGACGCGAAAACAATCGACTTTATACATTTTACAGTAATACCGATTGTTTTGCCTCGCCGTACGAGCAATTAAATACAATAAATACCACAAAATCTTACCCACCATGGCAGCAGATCTGGGGCAGTAGAAATTGATATGACTGCTCACTACGCCTCTCTCATGCCATATGCCCTACCAGTCATTTACACAACCACCCACACGCAGAGACACCAATATACATTGTACATCCCCATAGAAATAATTACACACATCCCCCCATACTTACCAACGTCCCTAGCCAGATGCCAGGCAATTTCAGCTTTAGTTCCAGTTCACGTTTTATTTTAAAGCATTGAGAAATTCCACAAAAAAAAACCAAATAATGTTAGAGAACGTTGAATAATTGAACTTTCCTTGGTAAAAGACCAAATTGAAATAAAAGATGGCATCACATTCAGTTTTGACGTTGTCTAACCCAATATTCAGTAGCTGCCATTGTTATAATTACTCAGTAGCCACCTCTCTACCCTTTTGTGCAAGATTCCCAAGCACAAATATTGTAGCTGTGAATAAAGTTGTAAAGTTCATCAAGCACAAATGAGACTGAGAAATTGTTCGTCGGTGTCGGAATGAAAAGCAACGTTCTGTTTCCTTTGAAGGTTAAATTCACAATGAAGCCAAATGAAGTTGTTCTGGAAAGAGCAACGTGTTCCTTTAATTGGGAGAAGAATTTGCATTGATTGTTAACCCGGAGATTGGTCTGGCTGGAAACAAATGTTCTGAGAAGATGGAGGATAAAAGTCAAAAAAGAGGAAACACAATTCATTAAAATAAACGCGGTTTCCATAGAACATGGTGTCTACCATGTCTGTCTACTGTTTAAACGCGGTTTCCATAGAACATGGTGTCTACCATGTCTGGTCATATTCATGGTTTAAACCAGGGTTTCCATAGAATATGGTGTCTACCATGTCTGGTCATATACATGGTTTAAACCAGGGTTTCCATAGAACATGGTGTCTACCATGTCTGGTCATACGGTTTAAACCAGGGTTTCCATAGAACATGGTGTCTACCATGTCTGGTCATATTCGTGGTTTAAACCAGGGTTTCCATAGAACATGGTGTCTACCATGTCTGGTCATATTCATGGTTTAAACCAGGGTTTCCATAGAACATGGTGTCTACCATGTCTGGTCATACGGTTTAAACCAGGGTTTCCATAGAACATGGTGTCTACCATGTCTGGTCATACGGTTTAAACCAGGGTTTCCATAGAACATGGTGTCTACCATGTCTGGTCAAACGTAGTTTTAAACCAGGGTTTCCATAGAACATGGTGGTCTACCATGTCTGGTCACGGTTTAAACCAGGGTTTCCATAGAACATGGTGTCTACCATGTCTGGTCATACGGTTTTAAACCAGGGGTTCCATAGAACATGGTGTCTACCATGTCTGGTCATACGGTTTAAACCAGGGTTTCCATAGAACATGGTGTCTACCATGTCTGGTCATACGGTTTAAACCAGGGTTTCCATAGAACATGGTGTCTACCATGTCTGGTCATACGGTTTAAACCAGGGTTTCCATAGAACATGGTGTCTACCATGTTGGTCATACGGTTTAAACCAGGGTTTCCATAGAAACATGGTGTCTACCATGTCTGGTCATACGGTTTTAAACCAGGGTTTCCATAGAACATGGTGTCTACCATGTCTGGTCATACGGTTTAAACCAGGGTTTCCATAGAACAGGTGTCTACCATGTCTGGTCATACGGTTTAAACCAGGGTTTCCATAGAACATGGTGTCTACCATGTCTGGTCATACGGTTTAAACCAGGGTTTCCATAGAACATGGTGTCTACCATGTCTGGTCATACGGTTTAAACCAGGGTTTCCATAGAACATGGTGTCTACCATGTCCGGTTATATTCATGAGATGGTGTTATGCATACAGCAGGACCGGCAGTAATGAAGATGGACACCTGTCAATGTTTGTTGACCTGGTCAATGAGTTTTACATGAAATGTAACGTAATAACCCAATGAACATGTATGGAGCCAAGTTCTCAGTGATATTTTCCATGTTAATGGAATGTTGGTCTCGTGTCCGATTGAAAGACCTAGGGCAGCGAGGAGATTGGTCTCTGCCCCATGGTACATGTTATAAAATATATTTTATTACATCACAGAGCAACATTGGAACTAAGAAGATGTTTTTCTTATTATCATACATAATAAATAAATGGAATTAATAACGAACACGGGATGTGACTGCGAGAAGGTTTTATTATTATAAATTCACCATCTCCAATCAATTCCATTTTTGAAAACTTTTTATGAGGATCGTTCACATGGGAGATTGACACCTGTCAGTTGGGAAGAGACATTAACAATGAAATCGCATTATCAGATAATAATTCCTTCCCACTAAAGTCAAAGGGAACATCACGGAACGTTCTAGAATGAAATGAGGACGGAGAAAAACTGGAAACTTTTTACTTTTTATTAAAGGGAAACTTCACCCTCTTAACTAAACTTCACACGTCTTGCGGGATGCAATGTAGGAGAAACCTGTCAGGAAATCCAGGTTATTTCATGCTTAGAATATTCTCTCTCGTCTTTCTCCTCCTATTTCATCTTCTAATCAGGTTGCAGTCAGGTTTTGCTGAGGACAAGTAAACACCGATATTCACCTGAAACGAGACGACTGCTGAACAAGCAACTCTAAAGAAATAGTGGATGGAGAAGCCAAGGGTCCATTCATCTGTGTTGTGTTCCATTTAACTGGTTTCAGCATTGCCTGGTGCCGTGGCCTCATTGTTTGACTATTTCTTTTCTCTTCCTTCCATTAAACCAGACGATCTTATCGCACAAATCCCAATATAATTACGTTACGTATTCCTAGTCGGATTATTTCACCCCGGTCATTCACTGTCTCCTCTTCTCCTCTGTTTGTTTCCAATATTTTAATTAGGGGCATATTTAAAATTACCGTCGCAATTTATACTGGTGAGCGTCATCGCCACGAAAAAGTATCGCCGCCAATGCACTAAGTACAATATCCAATATCTGATTGGTCAGTTTCATCATGCTTGGTTTACATTAACAATCAGATTTATGCATGGCGAAAACCAACGGGGGAAACCAACGCAAAAAAGTTATAAATATGCCCCTTAATGTTTACTTTTATCCACCGAGTGGAAATAATCTGATACTGCACACAATAGGGTGTGTTTTACAGGACAGTCCATATGTATGTAGGTATATATGTATACATTTTTTTCTAATGTGGCTCCAATATCTCCCGTGAACATGGGGTCATGACCTGGCAGGTATCGTATTGATCATCCGACTCGCCAAAACAAGTCTCTGTCTGGGTGGAGATTGGACATTATAAGAAGTTCAGTAGTTTTGAGTAAGCTATTAGTTAGTAAAGAAGCAACATGATTGGGCGAGCAATTGAATACAGACCTAGGGGCATATATAAAAGTGCGGTAACTTTCCGCCGTAGTTATCGCAAAATTGGACTTAACGCTATTTACAAAGCGACATCACACAAGTCACACATTTCGCTGCCGTCACATGCTCGATCGTATTTATACAGCGCCAATAACTGCGATCTCATGGTAGTCGGCTGAACTTAGCACTGTGCGGAAGAGAGGGGTGCCTGTGAATTGGAGGTGTCATGGAGGGGAGAGCGCACGTTACGGGTTCGAGCTGCAGGGGGGCCGGTGCTGCACCACGAATCCAACATCACCACGTTAAGTCCATTATCGCAATACTTTTGACGCGAAAACAATCGACTTTATACATTTTACAGTAATACCGATGTTTTGCCTCAGCCGGGATCTATACTATCCTATTTCTATATATACGGTCACCTAATAATAACATTAATAATGTAATAACAAACCAAGCACAGGTAAATATACAAGTACCACCATTTTACTTCTCTCACATTGTAGTTTCAGACAATGTAAAGTCGAGGATCCGACTGGAGTGACGAGGAAGATTACAAGTAATTAGCGTTTTGAGTCCTCACCCTGGGTACTTTGCAGGAATGGATCGGGGAAACGGGAAGTATAATTGTCCTTTAATATTAATTATTAAACTTAGAAGGGTAAAGACTTTCAGGACTATGGACAAGGTGGCCCGTGGGGTGCGGGGATCCAGTTGATGGCAGGAAGATGTACATAGTTACTTGGGGCCTGGGGGGTCTTTGTTAATAAACGCGGTTTCCATAGAACATGGTGTCTACCATGTCTGGTCATACGGTTTAAACCAGGGTTTCCATAGAACATGGTGTCTACCATGTCTGGTCATACGGTTTAAACCAGGGTTTCCATAGAACATGGTGTCTACCATGTCTGGTCATACGGTTTAAAGCTGTGGCACCTGGGAAATGGTATGGGGAACATGTCATTCTGAAACACGGAGCGGGCAGTTGTAGGGTTTTGCGCAAATACATTCGAGGTTATGGCCACAAATTCGAGGGTTACAAAATCAAACGCTTATTTGAGAGGTAGGAAAAACTAACGATACTTGAGGTAGGCAAACGTACATTCAAGGGTTTAGTAAAGGCTCGTAAATTCGATACATTATCGAAACCGCGATGACGAAGGTTCGGTCCGGAAAGTTCGAAAGTATGAGAAATGATGGGTCGGGATAGTTCGAGAAGTCGAGTCCATTCAGAGCTTGTTAAGTTCGACTCGAACTTGGGTTCAGGTTCTGCTATCTCTAATGGCGTATTACCGTGTATGGGCGTTCCCATTACGATATGCCAACAGAGACCAATGTGATTGCATGTGTATGGCCACATTAAGGTATGTTCCTCTGATCTATGTTGAAATGAAAACCAGAAGTTTATGTTAAGTGCCATACCCTTGATCTCACAACTTTAACACCCATCCAGACAACAGAAAGTAGCAGCATTTGGTCTTTTATTCTGGCCAACGTCTTTAGAGTTTGATCAAATTCAACCAATTTTGTAGTGTTTGCCAGCTTATGGCAGTTTTAACGTTCACCCATCAGCCCTTGGATTCATCTTACCTAAGTCAACACAACTTGAAGATTGAGATCTTCATAACCGAAATTTCAGCGTGCAAATTTTTTTTCCCTGTTGATCAGAGTAAGAAGACAGAATTAAACTGTGAGACCGGTAGTATAGGTTTGATTAGATGTAGGTTGTAAGAACCAGATATGTAAAAAAATCCCACTTTGTTGGGTCAGAATACATATTTTGGAGAATACTTGTTGGGCATATTAGAAACAGTTGACGGTCTCAATAATACTTGACTTTGTAATGCATCTGTAGTTTTTGCATGTGATAACATGTGTTTCAAAGGTGACTTGATCTCGTTTGTTTGACCCTGCCAGAGTATCAGCCGAGTAATTACTGCTTACAGCTGCAGATATTTACGCTTGCAAAAACAACGTTTTAGGGCACAGTTTTGAAAGGCCTTCTAAAAATTGGCAGAACTTGGGTGTGAGTTGGACCTTCTCTTTGCGTCTCTGGGGTTACATTTTAGCAGACTGGGCTTTTTAGCGTTGTGCTGTATAGACTTATGGTACCTGAAAAATATTCTCAGGAAAACAAATAGAAGTCCATATGATTTCCTAAAGAGCGTCCGGATTTGGTTGTCAATCATTCGAGTTTTACTATTGCTGCAATTGGGGGGCATAATTTCAATCACCTTCTTTTTAAGGCCTTTGTCCTTTTCAAGGGTGGACCTTGAGAGTATAATTCCCTGGGGCCAGATAAGGTCAATGACACGTAAACCGTAGAGAAACCCAACCAGGACAACTAATTAAAGGGATTCAATTCAGTATATTTTTCATAAATGCATTATTTATTGTCGGTGCTAATGCTATTTCAGTTGAATGCAAACTTCACGGTACAATGGCCATGCATAAACAAACATCGGTGTTGGAGCAAATTCTTCGAATTTCATTATTACAGCAAAGCAGTGTGTTGCACCAAGCAACCGAATGCATAAAACGCAATCGACCAATTTTGTTGCATTTTTTTTTTTTTTTTTTTTTTTTCTTTTTTTTGGCGTCTTGGTTTAGTGAGTCAAACTTTTCAGTTTTATAGGTATTCTCTCACAGAGACGTTGGGTCAAGGATGTACACTATGTTAAGTCCGGTAACAAAAAACTTCTTTTAGTGACCCATTAAAATCTTTCAGGTTATGAGTAAGAGTGACAAAATATTTTAAATGGATCAAGAATTCAATATGAGTATAAGAATAAATTATAATTCCAGGCAACCAATCGGATCAACGATAGAAATTTAACTATTATAAGATTATTTTACACATTAGGGGTGGATGGGAAGTGCCCTTTACTATACATCCTTCCTCCATTGGTCGTGGATTTCGACAAACTTTGATTTGTTTGATTTTGGTTTTCCAATGGACATCCCAGAAAGTTGCTATTGACCTAATAATGATAAATGATGTACAGGATCTGTATATAAGTTTTTCAAACAGTTGCTTCTGTCCCTTTAAGAATTTAGTCCTTGACTCTTGTCTAGCAGAAGATTAGATTGTGTCAAAACATTAAAATCAAATGATACTGATGGGGGTAATCCTTATAACTATCTTTAATGCTTGAGAGATTAATACAGAGTGAAATAAAATTGTTACCTAAGAAATTTTTACAAGAGTAAAACAAAGGACACCTTTAACATTGCCTTTAATGGTTATATAGATGCCATTACTTTGCGGGTGCATAAGGACACTGTTTCCAACAGTGTAGATTGGTGACGTTTCGACACAAAAAAATCTCGCTGACATAATTTGGTAAGGAAGGACACACTTTTTCTGCCGAAACGATCAACAATAAAGTTTGTTGTCGCTTTCAGACTGAGTGGCTGGCCTTTCAGAATACTTTCTTTGAAGGAAAACACCCCTTATTGCTAATTTTGAAAGGGTAAGTAGACCAACGAGGTTGCTCCGTATCATCTGTGAGTCACTTTGGCATATGCCAGGAGGTTGTAACCTGTGCTTGGGTTGGGGTTCCTCCAGGTACCCACAATCATAACGACCTAAGATAAGGTTATGTTTGATAGGACTTTTAGATGTAAGCTCTTTGGGACAGGTCTGTTGTAATGAGTTCAATGACTGTACAACATTGTGTTATTGATCCAGAGATATTGAGATGACCCAAATTCTTGTACCAGACAGTAGTAAAGATCCTCTCTCCCTGTGTTTACAGACCTTTGATGGATGGGTTCAATTGGCCTCCTTGTTTGTTTACTCTCCGTATCGTATTATAATACACATCGATTCCTTTTCCCCATTAAAAATGATATTTTGGCTCACGACAGACATCTACAGTACGTAATGGATGGACAATTCTGGGGAGTTTATTATTTAGGTAACCGAATTGGCAAAGAAATAGGTTCTAGAAGGTCAGTGAGAACCTCCTATGCCGTGTGCAGACCCCGAGAGGAGGGGGGTTGGGGGATTCCAGGTAACGTGTGCCAGGTGTTTCCCTGTTAATAATTTAAAAACATTTTATTCGAAGGAATGAACATGAAGGGTTAAAAAGGACATTGGCTTCCTTTAAGCCATATTGCAAGACTCTAGGTGGAAACCCTGATGTGGGGGGGGTTAACAGAGGCACATGTAGGGCTCAGGTTGGAACTGAGCCTATTGAAGAAACAATTACTTTCCAAATAGAACTGTGATAAATCTTCTTTATTTCGGTCAATGGAGACCAAATTGCGTTGAATTCCGTGTGTTTACCAGTGATATGGATTCAGGATTAAAGAGAAAGTATTTGGGGAGTTTAAAAGTAGGCTTGTAAAGTATTGTTACACAAGCTATATATAATCTCCAAGAAATGCAGAACAAGGTTTTAATAAACAATAGAACATGTGTACAGATTGGCTGGATTGTATGTAAACTTCCAGCCGGGTAAACTAAATATTGTGGGGACGTGCTTTGTTTCCGGGCACAGCAATGGGCCCTTATTTGCCCCTATTCTCCATTAGGACAAAACAAAGCTGCTTGTGGTATGGGGATGAATTATTATAGCAATGATTGTAGAATCGGTACTAAATACGCTTATCTTATGTGTTAAGATCATATATACAAAGCATAGAATATTGGAAACGATATGTTATGAACCCGTGCTATAAAATATTTGAGGAATCAATACAGCAGCTGCCATCATGCATGAAATGACAGATAAAGAGAGATGAATTTTCTGTAATGCTAAAGGATGTTCTTGTCTAAAGGAAACACTATGGCAGCTCCCCACAGATGTTACGTGCATACAGAAGCTGTGTTGGAATAGAGGCCAATGCTCACATTTAGCTGTTGTCTTCTTGTTAATCTCTGTTTTAGTTTTGGCATTGAAGGGGATGCTCCAGTTAAGGGTCCCGGATTCCCCTCTCAAGTAAAGACTCGATTATATTCGGCTGTGACGTATCTGAGACTCTGATGAAAAAGCATCTGTTGATTTTATATACCCATGTGACTACATTTTGTCTTTTAATCTGGGCTGCTGTTTCAGAACTAACATTCCCATCATCTCTGGTCTGCTTGATCATGAAAAATTAACAAATTACATTTCCAATCAATTTATATGCGAGTTAGCTTCATTTTATGTCACAGTAGGGTTCTGTGATAGAGACGTGAAAGAGGTGCCCGTGTATAAAATTTGTAGCAAACCAATCGAAGGTATCAACCTAAGTAACCCAGGTAAAGGCCACACCTCTGATTGGGTACGCAAAATAATAGCAAAGGCATACATTTACACCTCTTATAATTGAATCAGCCTGTAAGTGAGTCATAGATCACATGTACTTTGAAAGGTATGAAGAGGAGGAGAGGGGACTGGGAGCTTCATCAGGTGACCCTAGCCCGGGGGTTGCCAGGTGGTGGTCAGTGGTTAGCTCTGATGCCTTGCAGCGCTAAGTCTGAGTTCGATTCAGGACATATTTGACGGTAGTAGTAGAGAAACACAGGTCTGGTGTGTAGAGGTGACATATGGTGCCAAATGGTTGCATTGTTATTAGTTTATCGATCACCGTCTTCAAATATTGGTCATCCAAGTTGATCAGACTGATATCTGACGTGTGTTTATGGCCATTCTAATACGTACGGTTGTGCGGATAATGCCCCAATCTCAAGCAATTAGAACAGCGACATTAGTGGTCAGAAATATTAATACGTAATGATATTTTAAAGTAATACAAGGTAAAAAAGATTAAAAGTGTGGGGAGGGCGTGTAGTAATGTATGGGGGTGGGTAGCGGTATGGTGTGGCGGTAAGAAAAGACATGGTGAGGTGGGGGCGGGGGGGTAAAAGGGTAAGAATACACTTAACTTTACCAAACAATAGCAATGTCTCTTTTAAATAAAGCCCAGGGTAAACTTGTACACGACGGTTGAAATCGTGGAAAATCAGTCCTCTGACTGAGAAAGGATAGAAAGGGTAAGGAAATGTAAAAACAGACATTGTCCCTGTGATCTATAGGGGTGTTCTGGGTTACCTGACTGCAAATTGCTGGCAGAAGCTTTTGTAATAGTCGAAATGACCCATTTATTCTAAGTGAAAGTCCATATGGTTTTAACCGATCAGCCAATCCTTCAAACTGACAGAAAATGTTTAAACTCTCTGTAATCTCCTCAGGATTTCATTTCCGTAAATGTCCATGGAAAACAGAAGGTCCCAGAATCATTAGTTATTCGGCCCCTTTAGCTCGCCACGGGAAGGACCAATCAAAACAAGGAAAACTTCTAAGTTCATGTTTATTGCAAAGGCAAAGAGCGAATTATTTTGGGACCTAGTAGTCACAGGCTGATAAAGAACCACCTAAGAAGATAATTAGAAAGTAATTAGAAAGAGCAGGGAAACTAATCAGAAATTGTACGGTGAGGTTGGGAGTTTACAGCGAAACCGGATAAAAATAACCGTCTCCTGCAGTTTTTATCATAACAGTCTATGTATGTGTGTGTTGCTATTAATTTACAGCAACCAGTCAGAGTAAGCTTTTTCTGATTGGTCAATGCCGATTGTTAGGCATAGGCAAGCCTTGTTACCGAGAGCCGCAAAACAGCATGGCGAGTTATATGCCGATATCGGCTATCGGGCAGCCAGGCAGATGTGATATGCCGATAGAGGCTATCGGTGCAGCCAGCGATGTATATGAGATAGCGGTATCGGTGACAGCCCAGGCGATGGTTATATGCCGATATCGGGATCGGTGCAGCCAGGCGATGTTATATGCGATATCGGCTAGACGGTTTGCAGCAGGCGATGTATATGCCGATTATCGCTATCGGGCATGCAGCCAGGCGAGTTATATGGCCGATATCGGCCTATCGGTTTGCAGCCAGGCGGATGGTATATGCGATAGGGCTATCAGTGCCAAGCCTGGCGATGCTATATGCCGATAGCGGCTAGCGGTGCAGCCCTGGACGATTTATATGCCGATAGCGGTATCGGTGAATGTGGTTCCTTTTGGCTGAGGTAGATGCCGATTACGGTATCGGTTGCAGCCAGGCGATGTCTAGGCCACTATCGAATTATCGGTGCAGCAGGCATGTTATATGCCGATAGCGGCATCGGTGCAGCCAGGCGAGGTTATATGCGATAGCGGCTATCGTGCAGCCTGGTGATGTTAGATGGCGATAGCGGTCATCGGTGCAGCTGGGGATGACGTATATGCCGATACTGGCTTATCGGTGCAGCCTGGCGATGTTATATGCGGATAGCGGCTATCGGTTGCAGCATGCGAGTTATATGCCGATCGCGGTATCGTTTTGCAGCCTGGCGATGATATATGCCGATAGCGGCCTATGGCAGCCTGGCGATGGTTATATGCCGATAGCGGCTATCGGTGCAGCCTGGCGATGTTTAATATGCCGATAGCGGCTAATCGGTGCAGCCTGGGAGATGATATATGCCGATAGCGGCTTTATCGGTGCCAGCCTGGCGATGTTATAGGCCATAGAGGCTATCGGTTGCAAAGCAGGCGATGTTATATGCCGATAGCGGTATCGGTGCAGCCAGCGATGTTATATGCGATCGCGGCTATCGGTGCAGCCTGGTGATGTATATGCCGATAGCGGCTAGCGGTGCAGCCTGGTGATGTTATATTGCCGGATATCGGCTACGGTGCAGGCCGGCGATGTTATATGCCGATAGCGGCTATCGGTGCAGCCTGGCGATGTTATATGCGATAGAGGCTTATCGGCTTTGCAGCCTGGCGATGCTATATGCCGATAGCAGGCTACGGTGCAGCCTGCGTGTTAATATGCCGAAGCGGATATCGGTGCAGCCTGGCGAGTTTATGCCATAGTGGCTATCGGTGAGCCTGGGATGCTATATATGCCGATAGCGGCTATCGGTGCAGCCTGGCCGATGTTATATGCGAATAGCGGCTATCGGTTGCAGCCTGGCGATTGCTATATGCCGTAGCGCTCTCGGGCAGCCTGGCGATGACTATATGCCGATAGCGGGCTATCGGTGCCGCTGGCGCTTGCTATATGCCGGATAGAGGTATCGGTTGCTTCAGCCTGCCTGAGATGGGCTATATGCCGATAGCGGCTATCGGGCAGCCTGGCGAATTTAAGCCGATAGCGGCTTATCGGTGCAGCCTGGCGATTGCTATATGCCGGAAGCGGCATCGGTGCAGCCTTGGCGATGATATATGACGATTTTAGCGGCTATCGGGCAGGCCTGGCGATGCTATATTTGCAGATAGGGCTACGTGCAGCCTGGCGATGCTATATGCATGAATATAGGTAGCGGGGCAGCTGGTGATTCTATAGTGCGATTGCAGCATCGCTATCTGGTTTCATTTCGGCACTTTTAACGCAATAGAATGCCGCTTGTGCGTATTATTAACTTCTTGCGGCGGCTGAGCGGTTAACTTTAGGGCCCCCGAATGAACGAATTATGTCACCGCTAACCGGTTATTATTATAACAATCGATCGAGTCCGTAATCCGAGCCGCCTGTTATTGGCAAAAAAAAAAAAAAAGGCGATGGCGTGCACTTCAAAAAAATGAAGCAATGCAGCACACACAATGTTGGCCCACCCATGTTGGGATTTGCTTTGCAGGGACGTTTCTTCAGGCGTTAACGGATTCAAAAAAGCGTATTGTGGCCAAGCCCGAACTCTTTCATTACCGTGATATGGACTAATAGGTTATTTACTGGAAATCCAGTATTCTAAAAGAAATTGCTCCTATACGGATTAATGGGAAAAAATATATTTGCTGTTCTCATGGAAATTATTTTGGGGGGGGGGGGAATTTAAAAATCTGCAACTGGTATCCCTTTAACACAAACATGGAAGCTTGCTGGGAGATCAAGTTTTAAAAGGCCAACAACATGTGTGAAACAAGTCCGACGCACGCTACTGACCGCGCTTACAGATATGTCCTACACCAAGCCGTTTTAAAGTTTATTATTTTACTGTAAGTTGACCACGTTTACAAGTCAGAGATTAGGATAACGTCGTAATTGGGGTTATTTTGTTCTTACCCAACCTCATTGGCTGGGAATTTTGACCACGACCTGTTGCGATTTTTTTCATAATAATCGCCAATGACAAGATTTCTCTCGCCTCCTTGTAACAGCGAAAAAATTAAACCATTTACACTGGTTGAGGGTTGAACACCTTGTTATGGCGTGACCCTTTAACTGGCACAGAAGGGAAATATTGTAAAGGGGATAAACACGTGACCTTCGCTTAAGGGGCCCTGTCCTCTTGTAACTTTATTAATGTGTTACTGTAACTTAGCCGCAGTAAATCTCAAAGTTAATTGCAACGAATGTCCCAAAGTCGGGCCGTTTACACCACAATTAACTGGGCCTGCCATATTTTATTCCTGTTTAAGGCACGGGTATTATACTGCTAACGGGTTGCAACTTTCATCCCTTTTAAACGAGCATAGGCAAATCTAAGTAGCAGTTCATTAGAGAGGGGAGGTGCATGTGGGTAACTGAATTCTGGGCTGTTGTAGTGTTCGAGGGAATGCTGGGTAAATGTTGAGTGAGAGTGCATTCTGGGTAAATAAATTCTGGGCTGTAGGGTTACAGTGCATGCTGGGTAAATGTAGGGTGAGAGTGCATGCTGGGTAACTAAATTCTGGGTAGTAGGGTGAGAGTGCATGCTGGGTAAATGAACTCTGGGTGTGGGTGAGAGTGCATGATGCTGGGTAACTGAATTCTGGGCTGTAGGGTGAGAGTGGCATGCTGGTGAACTAAATTCTGGGCTTGTAGGGGATGAGTGGCAAGCTGGGTAACTGAATTCTGGGCTGTAGGTGAGAGGAGGGCAGCTGGGTAACTGAATTCTGGGTGGAGGGTGAGGTGCATGCTGGGTACATGAATTCTGGGCTTGTAGGGTGAGAGTGCATGCTGGGTAAGAATTCTGGGTGTAGGGTGAGAGTGCATGCTGGGTAAATGAATTCTGGGCTGTAGGTGAGAGTGAATTGCGGGGACCTGAATTCGGCATGTAGGGTGAAGGAGTGCATGAGGGGTAAACTGATGAATTCTGGGCCATTTCTTCTGTAGGGTAAGAGTGCATGCTGGGTAATGAATCGGGCTGTAGGGTGAGAGTGGGCTGGGGTAAATGAATTCTCGGTCATGTGGGGTGAGAGTGAATGTGGGTAAACGAATTCGGGTCTGTGGGGTGAGAGTGCAGCTGTGTAACTGAATTCTGGTCCTTGTGGGGTGAGGTGCATGTGGGTAACTGAATTCGGTATGTGGGGTGAGAGGCATGCTCTGGGTAACTGAATTCTGGTTTCTGTGGGTGGCGTGCCTGCTGGGTAACTGAATTCTGGTCTGTGGGGGTGAGAGTGCATGCTGGGTAAATGAATTCTGGGTTGTGGGGTGAGGAGTGCTGCTTGGGTAAATGAATTCTGGTCGTGGGTGAGAGTTGCATGTGGGTGGTACTGAATCTGGTCTGTGGGGTGAGAGTGCATGCTGGGTAAATGAATTTGTTCTCTGGGGGTGAGAGTGCATGCTGGGCAACTGAATCATGGCTTGCCGTGTTTATTTTTAGAGTTGCCAACTCATACCCTGTAAAACTGAACAGATTTGACATCAACACGTGGCAAGGCTAAGGGCCAGTAATTAATGCAAAGCTGTATGGCTACATGAAACAAACACAGCCTGCATCGTGCTACTCATGGAGATACTGACCACATGATCATTGAGGGCAGTATACAGGTACAGGTTAATTAGGTGATTGCCATGCTTCCTATTAGTTAATATATTGTGACTTAATTCTCCTATCAAGGTTTAGTGTAAACTATGGAAGCCCTGGGATGATGTACTTCCTGTTAATTACAATTTTTGGAATCTGATCACAAAGCAAGTTCGGACTGCTTAGAAGGTAACAGAGCCAAGTTGCAAGTTGATCTTTGAAAAAACCGAGAACGGTCTTGGAATCGTTGAAGTTTTCTTTTTCATCCGAAAGTCGCGCATGGATGGTTGTCCGCACATCATTGCAACAATATATAACGTGTGTACGAAGTGAAATGGGTAACTAACTAAATTAACTATAATATAGCTATTTTATTTATGGAACGCATTGCATTGTGCAAAAAAAAAATGGTGAACGCCAAAAAACGGAAACGGGTCAGCGCAATCGCAAACGCCCTGCCGGAAATATCAGGGAATTTCCGTGGATTTCCAATTCTTACCAAAATCTCATGCGCATTGGAAGTGAAAATCGTGTGCGCAATTCGAAGTGAGTGAAATCGATGTGCGCCCACGTGTGAAAAAACGCATTGGTGGCCTAGCCCTATCTAACAAAATGAAAATTAACTAATTAAATACTGGTACATTTATGAGTAACTTTAAAGGTTCGTACAACATGTGCGTTCACTCGTCGAGTCCGTCCGGCAGATCGGGGCAGCCGATCTCCAAACGAACGGCTGTCAGCCAATTAATGTGCCCATACACGGGCCGATTATCGGTGACACTGGCACCGGTCGTCAACATCGGCGTTTGTGGGTTGGCCCCCGCGATCACACGTGTACGAACCTTCACTGAGAAAACTAAGTTACAACTAATTGAGTAACTAAAATAACTATTGAATGACTAGTTTCCCTGGACTCTCTATTCTCTGGTAGGAAAAACCCATTCTCTTTGTAGAAATGACACCCAATGGTTTACGTGATCTGTAGTTTACCTTAAAATAACCATAATAAGACCGACTACACATTGTATTTCCATTAACAGCAAAAAATCCGGCGCTCTGTCTCTGTCCATAATACAAATTTCACATTTTTCCAAGACGTAATGAGCCGTGCTTGGCGTCCTCTCGCCCTGCAAATCGACTAAACTGATCGACATAGGGAAATTGCGCATGCATTGGCCATGTCAGTGGTTTAGAATTGGAATTGCAGGTCGGTGCCCCAATTGCCCCTATTCCCAAACAGGCCCAAAATCTAAAGGGCAAGTCCTGTTAAAACAAGCTCTATAGGGGAACTGCGTTTTTATCAGGGAAAGATTCTCCGAAAGTTTCCTATCAAAAAAACCCATTCATTTTTTGTTCCTTTAGATTCGTGTCTGACGGAGTGATTGATGAGGCAGGTCGGAAATTAAGAGGATAATAGACTAGAAACACAAAGAATATACCCAAACACCCTAGAGGCAGAGGCAGAGAGCTAGAACAGATACTGAGGGCCATAAATTCTTACTTTTTGCTGGATGACTTCATCCCGGACCCTCAATTTGGTAATTTGCAGAGGGGTAACGCTAATCACGTTCTAGAGCACTAAGGCGATGGGGGACCCGGGTGTTTGTGCTGTAAAAAAGTACGTGTATTCACCGGTTCAAGGAGCATTTAGCCTAAAAGTGAAATTAGTACAAGAATCATAACGATTGATTTGCCTTAAGGCAACCTTCCTTTAAATTGAACCCATAACAAAAACTCCGAACCGTCGAAATACCTGTTTGAATTCGTTTAAGATTGAAAAATTGTAATAGTGAGAAGGGCCAATTGGTCCAAGTACCTTTTAGTCGATAAACGATAAAGGATTTGATTGAAAACGTTTTTAAAAATTAAAATATACCTGTGTGTGTGGCCGATCTTATGGGCCCAGAAATTGTTATTCAAACGATGTATTGCTGCGTCTCTACGTAATCCCATTCAAAGATACACGTAAATTCTACAGTGCAAAATTCCATGCAGTTACTTCCCCTCCATAGCTCAGTGATTCCAGGACTGCTCAGTTGAATGAACAAGAAAGTTGAACTTGTGTCTCCTTGTTCTATATGGAGAATCTTTGTGTAAGGAAAGCGTTTATTGAAAGTGATGCATCAAATATTTAATTTCTGAACATTTACGTTCAGAGGGAAATTATTTTTTTTTCGGGGGGGAACTTCTCTTCCAGGTGTTTATGTTCGACCAGTCATTTTTCTCACGTTCCTTTCCCTGTTTAAGGACTGTTGCATCTGTTTCCTGTTGTAAGGTATGTAAATAAAAAGATATAGCGGAAGTTCTCTTCTACTAAATCTAATGTAAGGAAGTCACATAAATCGTCTTGGAACTGAAAGTATTCTGCTGGTAATCGGATACGGAATTTTACAATGTTGTTACATGGTATTATTGTGCGTGGACCCTTTATTTATTGCCGTTTGGAATAAGTTTATTAATGTCTCCAGGCACCCATAGGCAACATGTAGATATTGTACAACCGAGACGCAGTTTAAAGGAAAAGTAAAACAGAAAAATGCAAAAAGATTAGCAATCAAATATCAAATATAAAACTAAATAAACATATGGCCTATGGCATACATTGGGCCATATCTATAAACCCGCGGGTGTATTGCTTTTTAGCGGATAGCGACGTACATTTTCGGACCGCACGTTACGAGAAATCTCGTAATTTCGAGGATATTTTTCATTTTAATGGGTCCGCTCGAGGATTTAGATTTTTTCTAAAATTTGCGGATCCTCAAGCGGACCGGATTGCGAAGTTCGGACATCTCTAATACAGAGCATCGGGGCGGAACATATGATTGCCTATTAAGGAAGCAAGAGAACGGCCATGAGATTTGACAGGGTTAATAGGTCAGAACCCCCCGGCATGGACTATTGTTATTGTAATAAACAGCCCGTATAGCGAGTTTCCAGTTACACTAAAACAGATCTATAAATCCCTGATGAGGGACATTCCCAGGGGAAGGTCCCCAGTGTACAGGAAGGATGGGATTTACCCTCCGGGCCGGGGTGGTGTCGTAGAAAGGAAATTGATGATGCTAATGGAATGGGGATTAGATGTAAGCTCTTGGGACCCCAGTTTTGGGGACTTTGTGTGATACCTGTCTTTCTATAAGGGAGGAAAATTTGTGTAGCTGCCGAACCTTGTTGTTAGAAAAAAGGTAAATAAGGGAACACTGGATGTAACTATTACTAACATGGTTGTAGGGGGTGATCCTCAAACTGCGGCTCGCAGAGGTTTGAAAACTACAACTCCCAGCATCCTAACACAGAGAGAAGGTAACACTGGATGGAAACTATACTAACTTGGTTTAGGGCACTTTGGAGACCTTACTCACCTTAATTGGGATACAGAGGTCAAGCCTCCCCAGCATTCTCAGCAAACCAACTTTAAAGGTCAAGTGTTTGGTTAATGGGGAACAAGGTCAATGTCCCTGAATAAATTGATTGGGATTCAGAATGAGCCTGCCTGGGGGGAGTAAAATTTGTCACCTGTGGGACACCGTCAGTTAGGGTAGAGCTCGGACAGACGTCCCCCAAATAGTGAATCCACAGTAGAGCCAAAGACCTTTCAGGGGTCTTTTCTTCATAATTGTTTTATTGCCACTTCACCTGACAGCGACCCAGTGTCTGCAACTCACAGGGTCTGTAGTCAAACCTTGTCAGGTGTTTGTGTCAATCAGTGTTGGCAAACTTCAACTATAGCACTAACTTTCCTTCTGGAACAGAGTTAAGGAAGATAATTAGTCAGGCTTTAGCCTTTAAAAAGATACAGTGTTATTACGAGTGGATGGGACTGTGATAGTGGTTGGAACAGTTTTCCATTTAGAAGTCACAGAACATTACATCTCTGTATATTTATATTTACATAGGTGGAGCTGCCATAGTGTTTCCCTTAGACGCGTTTCCAGTATGAGGGTATTAGCTTATTGTGTGAACAGAAACATCCCTTCTCTGTATATTTATATTGATACATCTGGTGGGAGCTGCCATAGGTTGTCCCTAGACAGTACAGTATGAGGATATAGCTTATTGTGTGAAAGAAAATCCTTCTCTGTATATTTATATTTATGAACATATGGGTGGGGGAGCTGCCATATTTTTCCTTAGGACGGTACAGTAGAGGATATGCGATTGTGTGAACAGAACATCCTTCTCTGATATTTATTTATACATATGGGGGGAGTGCCATATTGTTTCCCTTAGACAGTACAAGTATGAGGGTATAGCTTATTGTATGTACTACAGAAATTCCTTCTCTGTATATTTATATTTAAATCGGGTGGGAGCTGCCATATTGTTTCCCTTAGACAGTCAGTATTGAGGGTATGTCTTATTGTGTTGTACAGGCCAACATTCCTTCTCGTTATTTTAACATATGGGTGGGGAGCTGCCATATTCGCTTTCACTTAGACAGTACAGTATGAGGGTATGCTTGTTGTGTGTACAGAACATTCCTTCTCGTTAGGATAATATGGGTGGAGCTGCCATGTGTTTCCCTTAGACAGTACCAGTATGAGGGTATCGCTTCTTGTGTTGGTACAGTACATTCCTTCTCTGTTATATTTATACATATGGGTGGGGAGCTGGCCATATTGTTTCCTTAGACAGTACAGGTGAGGGTATTAGCTTATTGTATGTAAGAACTCCTTCTCTGTATACTTTATTATGGATAACATATGGGGGGGAGTGCCATATTGTTTCCCTTAGACAGTACAGTATGAGGGTATAGCTTATGTATGTACAGAAACATGTCCATTCTCTGTATATTGAACATATGGTGGGAGCTGCCAGATGTTTCTCTTAGACAGTACAGTCTGAAGGTATAGCGTATGTGTAGTGTACAGGAACCATTCCTTCTTCTGTAGTATTTATAGTATAATAGGGTGGGAGGCTGCCAGATTGTTTCCCTTAGACAGTACAGTATGAAGGTAAGCTTATGTGTGTACAGAAATTTCTTTCTGTATATTTATACATATGGGTGGGAGCTGCCATTTATTGTTTTCCCTTAGAAAAGTACAGTATGGAGGGTAGAGATATTGTTAGGTAAGAACATTCCTTCTCTGTAATGTATACATATGGTGGGAGCGCATAGGGTTTCCCTTTAGACAGTACAGTATGAGGGTATGGTATAGGTATTGTGTTGTAAGGAGCATTTTTCTGTTATATTTATACAAGGGTGGGAGCTCCATATTGTTTACCTTAGGACAGTACAGTATGGGGTATAGCGTATTGTATGTACAGAACATCCTTCTCTGTATATTTATACATATGGGTGGGAGCTGCCATGTTGTTCCTTTAGACAGTACAGTATGCGGGTATAGCTTATTGAGGTACAGAACTTCCTTCTATGTATATCTATAATATGGGTGGGAGCTTGCCATATGTTCCCTTAGACAGTACAGTAGGAGGTTATAGCTTATTGTATGTACAGAACATTCCTTATCGGTATATTATAATAGGGTGGGAGCTTGCCATATTGTTTCCCCTTGACAGTACAGTATGAGGGGTCTCGCTTATGTGTTGGTACAGAACATTTCCTTCTCTGATATTTATAATATGGTTAGGAGCGGCCATTAGTGTTTCCTTAGGACAGTAAAAGTATGAGGGTATAGCTATGTGTGTACAGAACTTCCTTCTATGTGTATTTATACATATGGGTGGGAGTGCCAGTAGTGTTTCCTTAGCAGTCCGTATGAGGGTATAGACTTTTGTTGGTTACAGAACATTCCTTCTCGTATATATAATATCTATATATATATATATTATTAATATGGGTGGGAAGCTGCCATAGTGTTTTCCTAGAACATTTCCCTCGTGATAAACTGGGTTAAGGGCTTTGCTGCTGCAGTGTAAAGCGAACTTAGTGACACAATTGAGGATATATATAAATCATCCCCTAAATCTGCCCCAGGATGAGGGGGGGGGAGAAGTGACAGTCGTTCTAGCCAGGGGTGGTGGATATTGTTGCGAGTTGAACTGGTTTGCATGTTATACATTACATTATATTCAATATGATTCCCATTGTAACCCATTAGGCATTGGTGGTACAGTGAACTGCCATTACAGTGTTTCTTGTGTTACAGAGAGTTGTGGTAAGTAATAAAAACATCAACCTGTTTTAATAAAATCTAAATTACAGGAAGAACCGGTTCCCGCTGTTTGCCGCTAACCGGGAAACCCGCGCAACTTGTCCACCTTTTATCTGAAAAGGCGGTTTTATAATCCTTCACCAACGTTATATTGACGGCGTGTATGTGCGAATCCCCGTGGTGTTGTCTGAAGTGAACAGTGTCAAAAAAAGAAACACGGAATCCATTCATAAATGATAATACAATAACATTTCCCTCAACAACTCCATATAGAAATTATAACAGCAACTTGGGCTCTCCCACATTGCCTATTGCAACCTTACTGTTAAACCCCAAGATATAAATGGGCTGACCCTGTTGTAACAACATTAAAAGGAAACATTTTGGGCAAGAAGCAGAAGAATTAAGGGGGTTGAATGGAAGGTTGGTGGGATCTGTCATTGGCGTCTTATACACCGTCATACATTTGTGTTGTTAAAAGGATAATTGACCGAGGGGAAACTTTATAAAAAAACACTAAATTCTTTCTCCCATTTGACGCCCTTGTTAGAACCCGTTAAGGATATTCACCTATACACAGCAGGAGAACTTTCATCTCTGCTCATTAATGTTCACGTTAACTCCTTTGAAAGCCCAAGATAAAAGAAAATACAATAAAGCACCCGGGAATTGATTTGATGGGATAGGGACAGTCCTCGGTTTGGGGTGGACATGTGTTGATAGGTTTGCTTGAATTGGGGATTAGAAGCTTGGTTAGAAGTAGGACCTTTCACCAGATGTCTAGGTATGTAAGAAGGCCACAGGCAGCATATTGATAAAAATACCAAGAATCTCTCGTAGTTGCGCTTAATAAAATAAATCGATTGACTCATACATTAAATTAAACAGAATTTTAGACTGACTGTGAAGAATCAGAATAGACAAGATGGCCAGCCTACGAGATAACTTGTTTGGAAGATGTGACTTTTATGTCCATATTCGAGCACTGTTGATATTGAGCTTCCACCAGGAAGTTTAGATTCTGGAACCATTAAATGTAGTATGGAGAATAAATATTATAATGCTTACACACTTCCATAAGCTCTTATTTCAACCACAGACCCGGTGGAAAATCCTTTAGGAAATTTGTAGGCCCTGAACCCTTAAGTCCTTTGTCATGGTCTTCAAAAATATATTTATTAAAAGTGAAAATAGGATTTTGAATTGGGGTTTTACATTACATTCCCCTGCAATAGGATTTGAACGTTCAAGATGTCAATTCTGTTTTCAAGATGCCCTGCCTGATGTTTGAAAAATGTCCTTTCTCACTGGTTAATTCAACGACTTCTTTTGTTTTGCCGCGGCTTAACCTGCCAAAATCTAGTACTACGATAACCATTAAGTCTGCTGTTTTATCCATTTTCTTTCATCGTCCCCTACATGTGTCGTATGACTTGCGTTGGTCTGTACGCGGAGAACGCTCTTTCCCGATATGAGGGTGGGTGTTGAATCTGATGTTTCCATTGCCAATTACAATATATGTTGCCAGGTTAGATCAGCAAATCTCTGGGGTTAGGAAACCGATTGAAAAATGTACTTTAATCCATATTCTGGGTGTGCTGTTCCACAGAGCTGCAATCTAATTTCCGTGACTTTTGTTGTGTATCGGCCGTCACAATTTCCTCTCTTTCACCCCGCCTGATTAGAATATTCTTATGGAACAGCACCTGAAGCAACAATATTAATTGGGGGATTAAAGGCCCCTTATTATAATATTTACAAGGGTTTATTGAAAATCTGCTAAAGGAATGGGGAGAGTGAGGACAGATGAGGATAAAGGGGAGGGACGCCTGGATCTGTTATATGTAAGTTCCTCGTTTTTTCTGTACTGGGTGTAAAACAAAACCGCTGTTTCGACACTTTTATTTTTTGGTGCAAAAATCACCAAACAAGATGTTGATGTTGGATCATCTAGAGGTAATTGATTCCAAAAGGATGTCATTCTCTGGTCTGGGGTTTCTGGGAGATTTTCAATTACAGGCGGTCTGGTCAGGGAGCGAGAACACATGGACGGGCAGTGGAAAGGAAGCACAAGTTGGAACAACATTAGAAAAAAAACAAACAGGGCTTTTCGCTTTAGATTGAGATTAAGGGAACATTACAGCTAAAATTTTTAAAATTAAAATCTGATTGGATCAGGATCAGACCAGTGGATGCGTTCATGTGCTGCCCTTTAATATTCTTGTGGCAAAACTATAAATTAAAAGTGATCCGATGCGGTATGATAAAAAAAAAATTAAAGGGTAACTTTGAGCTGATTAGGTGTCTAAGTAATAGCAATTGATTTGCAGCCTGCGTCGTCTCGAGCCTTGTACGTCATTGTCAACGCGGAGAAACTCACAGATGTAGATAACTTTATTGATTTACTAGGATACTTCCCTTTAATACATGTTACAATACACAAACCAATTTTTATTCAGTGATTTTTTTTCTCTCTCTCTCTGTATTTCTACCTGTTGCTAATTTTCTACCACCTTAATACCATTAAGTTAAGGTTATTCCCCTTTTAGTATTGTTCACAAATTATGGCCAATTTGTTGATTTGTTTTTTCCAAAACCTTTTGAGGTATTTTTCAAAAAAAATCGATTGACCGAAAATTTAGTAAAACCCTGAAGTTGAGGTTCCTTTGTACAAGAGCGAGGGGCCGCTCCCCACATTAGGGAATGCACGAAATTCATATTTTCAGAGAGAAGAAGCCATTGTGTGTTTCATTATTTACGTGAAAAGTTTCTTGCCCCAAAGGACAAAAATCTTTTTAATATAAACAATGGGAAAAAGCTTGGATAAGGGACCTCTAAAGCAAAGTGGCTATTTTAGAAAGTGCTGTCAAAGGTTCCTATAAAATATATAACTATATCCAACGGGTTTTTTCCGTATCACATTATAACTTTCCACTCATTATAATACTTTCACATCTGGACGTTATTCTACCTTTCTGAATATCAGCACAATTATGATTGTACCCATCAATTACTTTGTACCCACCCCCAACTTCTATCTGATGTTGTCCCACCCACTTAGATTGTCAACTCTTGGGGCAGGGATTAGAGAGAATATTCAGTTTGAATGGGCTTGGCTTCTTGAATATCCCGGAACTTCGATATTTTTCAGACTTTTGATAATTATGAATGTCGAACATTCAAGGGCGCAAATATGGAGTAAAATGTCCATATACCAATACGCAAAGAAAACCGAATAAAAAACGAATATGCCAGTGATATGAAGGACATTCCAATGATGCAGTAGATGAGGAGTTCTATAGCACTGACTATTCGGTAAACCTCGAAACGTTCGGTAACCTCAAAATCATTCTAATCAGTTTATAGGATGAATTATCGAATGTTCAAACGCAGAGAGCTCGCAAAAGTTAGCGCGTGTAAGAGTAAACGAGTTTTCGAAAGTCCTGGATATTCGACACCGTTCTCCAGATAGAGGATGTTCGAAACTGTTGAGTTTGTTTCGTTTTTCAAATTTACGGGGGAAAGTCAAGTTTCGATTTTAGAAAATCGTTTACTTTCCATTTCGATTTTTTTTTAAAATATATTATTTACTAGCAAAAAATACCCGCACTTCGCAGCGGAGATGTAATGAAATAACCTTTTTAGTAGAAAGCAATAATGTATTCAAGAGTGCTGTAAACACTCGGCACCTGGAATAATTAAAGAAAAGACAATTCATAGCTTTACGATAATGCAACACTCATTAACTTTAATTTAATATTAGATTTTTTATTCAACTACGGAAATTTGGTGAAAAATTGAAATAACCACCACAAACCTCCCCGTCCGCCCCAATACCCCCCAATATTCCTCTCTGTCAGCATTCCAAAACCCTTCCCCTACACCTCAGCCAGTTCCCCCGCACACACCTGAAAATTTTTGGTAAAATCGGTCCAGCTCCAGCCGTTTAGTGTGCAGGAGTTCAAAATGCTATTCACCCCATTCATCCCACCCTAAAAAAAATATTTTGTTAACCTTTTACTGGTAACTGAGCACTGCATACAAAATTTGTTGAATCGGACCAACCATATAGATTTGATTAGCTTGTAAGTGTTTTGAGGTGGTAACATATCAGCAATGTCAGATATCACCGGTACAGGTGGAATTGCGAAACGAAAACCTGCTAACTTTTTGTAAGTAAGGGGCAATGAATGAGCCTGCCAAAATTTAAGCCGTCTGCCTCCACGCAAGTTGGAGAATAGTGATGAGTGAGTGGTTGAGGCTTTGCTTTTATTAGTAATAGATAACATATATGGTTGTATAGATATTAATTGGGGGGAATTTGATTTTAAGGTATTTTTACTTACATATCAGGGTTAGTCAATTAAAAGTTGTTATGTTCAAAATGTGCTAATTGTGCCCAACCAATCGATGTTTGCTTTCAAATGTTTAAAAGATCTGTTAAGGTGGGGCAATAGCACCATTTTTAATGATAAAAACATTTTATTGAATCTTCCGTGTAATGTTTTCTCTAGGTCTTTTATATAATTTTTAATACGGGGGGACTAGACTTACACAGCAGAAAAAACAAACAGATTATATATACTCAACACACCACCACACGTAATACATACATACATACATTTACACGCATCAGACGGTAGAAACGCAAAAACGTGACTATTCTGCAAGACTCCATTCAAGTCTGTAAGAAAATTTGGAAAATGGTGGATAACGCGGAAACCCTTCCAGTCATCCTTGGTCTACAGTAGGATAACGACTCGTCTTACATTCTACGCCTTCTAACGTTCCCCTCGCTTCTTCTACGTTTCTACCGTCTTTTTCTACGTTCTACCTCGCTTCTTCTACTTCTACGCTCGCCTTCTACCTAATCTCCTCGTTCTTCTAACTCTCACGCTTCGTCTTCTACGTTCTACGCTCCGCTTCTTTACGTTCTAAGCGGTACCCGCTTTTTCTACTTCATAACGCTCGCTTCTTCTCGTATCACGGCTCGTTCTTCTACGTTCTATACGCTCGCTGTCTTCTAAGCGTTCATACAGCTCGCTTCTTCTACGTTCTACACTCGCTTCTTATACGTTCTAGGCGTCGCTTCTTCTAGTCTTCTGGCTCGCTTCTTCTACGTTCTACGCTAACGCTCCTTCTTTCTAGACGTTCTTAGCTCGCCATTCTTCTATTCTCCGTTCTACTGCTTCTTTACGTTCTACTGCTTTCTACTTCTCTCCCTTCTTCTAGTTTCTAAGGCTCGCTTCTTCTACGTTCTACCTCGCTCTCGTTCTAAGTCTCTCGATACTCTACCTCCTACGTTCTCTCGCCAATCTTCTAATTCTAGTTATCCGCGTCTTCGTTCTACCTTACTACGCTCGCTTCTTCTACGTTCTACGCTCGTGGTCTTTTCCGTTCTACGCTCGCTTCTTCTTATCAGTTCTATACGCCGGTCGCTTCTTCTACAGTTTACTACTGTCTATCTACGTTCTACGCTCCGCTTCTTCTACGTTCTACGCTCGCTTCTTCTACGTGTTTCATGCTCCTTTTCTTTACGTGTCCTACAAAATTGGGACGGAGTTTTCGTGTCTCTGGTTTAGCACTGCAATACAAAGAAATCAGAAGCGTGAAAAGAGAGAAGAAATTCAAAGTTTTTATCAAGCCAAAGTGATCTACGTAGCGATGGATAAATATTACATCATATCTCAAACCATTTTATTAACGGAGTTGAAATATTTTCTTTTGTGTCTAGAGGATTTTGGTGCCATTGTGCCAAATGAGGGTAGCCCCCCCCGATTCCTCCCTTTAAATTGTGAAAAGTTCTCTAGAAGGGGACAGACAAAGAATCAAGTTCAATTCCACTGAAAGGAATTAGCGCATTTCCAGCCAGGAGCACTTTATTAAGGTCCTGAGAAGAAAAATCAGTTTGTAAGGGAAGATTGTCCTCCCATCCCCCACCCCCCCCCCTCCTGTATTCTGGGGATATCATGTAACTTTCTCGGTGATAACAGATGCAGAAATTTCATCCACCTGTCATGTTCTAATGGGATCCACGCAATATTTTTTTATTTGGGGGGGGGGGGGTTTTTTTTTTAGCCACAAGCAAGAGATCATTGTTGCAGATTAACGTAGCGATGATTATAGAGTATCATCGCCTCCCTTACAGTTACATTATATTACATTGAAATCCATTCCCACCCTGAAACTATTAATGTCTGGATTTAAGGTACAGAAGTGATCCTTACAGAAAGCCCCCCATTTGGCATTCACTTCTATTTTAACTCCTCCCTTCCAAACACAGGAAGTATCTAAATTAGGGGATCTGAACGCCCCGGTGAATCCTTAACGAGGCCATGTCTGGTGGGAATCACATGCCTATGGGAGGGGCGGTGACACACCACTGCAGGGATTTCTGTACTGTAAGATGAACTGGGGCATTTTTAAGTCAGAATTACCATAAAAGATTAGTGATCATATTTTGGATTGCATATTATTGTGTACAACATTGGCATGTCTTGTAAAATTCATTGTGGTCATTTCCTTGTTGTCCACTCAAACCATCCAATACGTTGCAGTGTGTTTTTGACATTGGCTCAGCTGTGCAATCATCTGTAACGCACATTCCTAGTTTTAATTTAATGATTTACCCAGTTGATCCCTTTCCAGTAGCAATAAACTATCGTCTGAGGTTGTACTGGGGGATTCGTTTTATCGTTAGATTTTCAGCCTCTGGTTCTTGTCACATTGAGTCTCTAACACTCCAATCACCAGCCAATTCTCACAAAAGGAGAGATAAGGGGTAATCAGTCTACCACCCTGTGTCATGTCTACAGACCGAAGGGTCACAATTTGTCTGGTGGCCAAACGAGGACCATTTCAGAAAGGACTAGTATCATTTTGTAGAGGGATGTAGGGGAAAAGATATTTTGAGGATCCTCAACAAATACAACGCATTTACACAACATTCCCTTCTGTTATATTGTATGTTGGACATGTTATAGTTAGTTTATTGTGTGTACGAACATTCCTGTCTCTGTCTATTAATACATAGAGTGGGAGCTGCCACTTGTGTTCCCTTAGACAGTACAGTATGAGGGTATAGCTTATTGTATGTACAGAACATTCTTCTCTGTCTATCTTATACATATGGGGTGGGAGCTGCCATAGTGTTTTCCCTTAGACAGTACAGTATGAGGGTATAGCTTATGTATGTACAGAACATCCTTCTCTGTATATTTATTTATACATATGGGTGGGAGCTGCCATATTGTTTCCCTTAGACAGTACAGTATGAGGGTTAGCTTATTGGTGTACAGACATCCCTTCCTCTGTATATTTATATATGGGTGGGAGCTGCCATATTGTTTCCCTTAGACAGTACAGTATGAGGGTATAAGCTTATTATGTACAGAACATTCACTTCTTTGTATATTATACAGTATGGGTGGGAGCGGGCCATATTGTTTCCCTTAGACAGTACAGTATGAGGGTATAGCTTATTGTGTGTACAGAACATTCCTTCTCTGTATATTTATATTTATACATATGGTGGGAGCTGCCTATTGTTTCTCTTAGACAGTACAGTATGAGGGTATAGCTTATTGTATGTACAGAACATTCTTCTATGTATATTTATACATATGGGTGGGAGCTGCCATTTGTTTCCCTTAGACAGTACAGTATGATGGATATAGCTTATTGTTGTACAACATTCCTTCTCTGTTATATTATATCATATGGGTGGGAGCTGCCATATTGTTTCCCTTAGACGTACAGTATGAGGGTATAGCTTATTGTGTGTACAGAACATTCCTTCTCTGTATATTTATACTATGGGTGGGAGCTGCCATATTGTTTCCCTTAGACAGTACACGTATGAGGGTATAGCTTATTTGATGTACAGACATTCCTTCTCTGTATATTAATTTTACATATGGGTGGGAGCTGCCATATTGTTTCTTAGACAGTACAGTATGAGGGTAACGTATATGTGTGTACAGAACATCCTCTCTGTATATTTATTACAATGTGTGGGTGTCTGCCATAGTGTTTCCCTGACAGTATAGTTATGAGGTATGCTATGTGTTACACAGACTTTCATTCTGTATATGTATACATATGTGTGGTGCTACCATATTGTTTCCCTTAGACAGTACAGTATGAGGGTATATGTTATTGTGTGTACAGAACATTCCTTCTCTGAGATTTATACTATGGGGGGAGCTGCCATATTGTTTCCCTTAGACAGTACAGTATGAGGGTATAGCTTATTGTATGTACAGAACATTCCTTTCTTATATATTTATATATCCATATAGGTGGAGCTGCCATATTGTTTCCCTTAGACAGTACTAATGAGGGTATAGCTTATGTATGTACAGAACATTCCTTCTCTGTATATTATAACATAGGGTGGGAGCTGCCATAGTGTTTCCCTTAGACAGTAATATGAGGGTATAGCTTATTGTATGTACAGAACATTCCTTCTCTGATATTTATATTTATACATAGGGTGGGAGCTGCCATATTGTTTCCCTTAGACAGTACAGTATGAGGGTATAGCTTGTGTGTACAGAACTTCCTTCTCTGTATATTTATACATATGGGTGGGAGCCTGCCATATTGTTTCCCTTAGACAGTACAGTATGAGGGTATAGCTTATTGTATGTAAGAAACATTCCTTCTCTGTATATTTATACATATGGGTGGGAACTGCCATATGTTTCCCTTAGACAGTTACAGTATGAGGGTATAGCTTGTGTGTACAGAACATTCCTTTCTGCTTATTATTTTATACATTGGGTGGGAGCTGCCATATTGTTTCCCTTAGCCAGACAGTCTGAGGGTATAGCTTTATTGTATGTACAAACATCCTTCTCTGTATATTTTATTTATACATATAGGTGGGAGCTGCATATTGTTTCCCTTAGACAGTACAGTATGAGGGTATAGCTTAATGTATGTAAGCAACATTCCTTCTGTATATTTATACTATGGATGGGAGTGCCATAGTGTTTCCTTAGACAGTCAGTATGAGGGTATAGCTTATTGTATGTACAGAACATTCCTTCTCTGTATATTTATATTTATACATAGGGTGGGAGCTGCCATATTGTCCCTTAGACAGTACGTAGAGGGTAAGTTATGTTGCTGCAGTACTGCGATCCAGGTGGGGTAGGTCCTGACGGGTAAATCCGGTGCGTAAGTCCTGGTTGCAGTACGTCTGGTGCAGTAAGTCCTGGTGCAGTAAGTCCCTGGTGCAGTAAAGTCTGGTGTCTGCCTTTTAGTTCCTTTGGAATATTGTTTTTCCTGTGGGAATTTAATATTGCTTGAGAAGGGATTTTAATTTTTTTAATTTTTCTTTTTTTTAAAAAGGGATATATGTTTTTGAGGTTGAGCGGGGCCAATTGAGACCCATGAGCAGCAGTACACTTTCATCACTATTACTTTTACCCACCCGTCTGCGTCAAGATGAATTATGGTCCTAAGTCACTGTGATATTTCCTACAGCCAAGTCCATGGGACGTCCATTAAGGTAATATGTTCTTGAGAAATTTCTCTGTAAATTCTGTAACCCCTGTGGGATCCCGGCGATAATTTGAAGTATCTTACAGATAATCATTATACACCTGGTTCCAGCCCTGTGTGAATGTGGTAAATATCTACTACCAAATGCCCCAAAACAAACAGTAAAGTATAAAGGAGAGATGATCGCCCTGCCCTGTTATCTTCTTCTGCTCTGCCCTGCTTGCCTCTTTAACAGCATTTTCTCACATTGCCTTATTAGAAGACACCACCTCTTATTGTGGTGGTAAAATAATGATTGTTACTTCATTTTCAAGGGGACGTTATTTCATTCAGTTAGTTTGGGCGGCGTTATTTACGTTTTCAGGGCGTTAATATAAACGTTCAGTCTATACGCCGTTTGGTGGTTTATTTCGAGAAGTCGACCGATACAAACGTTATACTGGTACCAGCATAATTTACCATTCTTGCCCCCATTTAATGTGTATTAAGTGCGCGTTCAAGTCGTTTACTCCGTTTAATGTTAACGAAACGAACGGAAAATGCTGCAAAATGTGTTGGGTTCGCATTTGCGGTGTAGTTGAGCCTTAGCAATGTGGCGAAGTTCCGCCATCTACTGGTTGCTGTTAGTACTGCAAGGGGATCAATATCATTTGTTCTGGAGAAAATATACAGAATTAACGACCTTTCCGGTGAAAAGGGGGTCACATTCCCTGTCCTGTCTTTTTCCGATAGGCCCAATACTTCCGTATGACGCCGTTACTGACATTTTAATCGATATTACGTTTTTGTTGTCCCTTCACCAATATTAAATCAATGTCGCTGTTTTTAAAGGGCCAGGACAGATTTGACATATTAGGATTTTTATCTCGCGCTGACATCTGTGTTTACGCTTGGTAGGGTTATGTCGCCCCACACGGGGCGAGGGAGGTTGCAGCTGTTGGAAAACAGACTGTTTTCTCAGATTGAGGACTGTTATGGTCGGAATTCTTTCTGTTAGGCTGGGAACTCTTTCCCTCTGGACTTACTGTGAATACGTATAGGGGTTATCAGCAGTTTGTGGCACGATGCGGTACCGTAGAATCAATAAAAACACATGTTAAAAGGGTTAGTGCTGAACGTTCCGCACAGTGGAATTATTTAAAGGGCAAGTCCAGCCCCAAAATGAAAACTTACATACAGGTAAATTACCCCCCAAAACCCTAAATGGTAATAGTTTGAAATGTGAAAGGTGTAAGTCTAACCTGAAATCCTGCACAATGTCCTGTTTTCCCCTGTTTTGCTTCCTGGTTCTTCCAGTTAGTAACTGTCAGTTATGGATTTGACAGTTGACCATCACAGCAATGACTGAATGTTAATCCCCTGTCTGCCTCTTCTGAGCATGCCCAGGCTCAGTACAGGCTCAGTACAGGTTTCTAATGGCTCAGTTTCCATGAGGCATCCAGAAGCATACAGACATACAGTAATGAATTCATAGGACAAACTATGATTATCAATATTGTCCTTTAACTTGTCACTGGACAGGAAAGGTAATTATCTAGCAGTAAGGGTGGAAGGAGCTTGCCCATAGAGCTTACACTTTAATGGTACATTGTAGTAACAAGGGTCCACAGAAACCTGTTAACCGTGTGATTTTGATTTTTTTTTTCACAGGACTTATTACAGTTCAAGCTTATTGTCTATAGATACTGTGTGGATAATAATATAATCATATGTGATGCTAGGTGGTAGCTTTTTACTGCAGTAGAGACAATCTCTTAATGTCTCTTGTGCTCTCTCCTGCCCCCTGTAGATGAGGTGAATGTATTGCAGTCTGTCACCCTTCACTCTGTGGAGCTCGTTAACATCTCTCTGACATCTGACAACTCCCGTGGCGTTAGAGCTCGGACAATATTCAACGCTCAGTATTTCCACCAGGACGGCGTTGGAGACAGGTGAGCGCTCAGTCTCAGATCATTGTTTTCTTGTTCATGATTAATAAACCTAACAAAAGCTTAAAGGTAAAGTAAAGGTTTTGTAGAGAATGAACGTAACTTTTCCCTCTTAGTTTTGCAGACGAGCTCAGTGTCCTGATGAGATTGCGTTCATCCCTGGATGAAGACACCGCTCTCCTCACCATCCTAAACCTCCACGGTCTCTTGTATTATTCCAGATCCGCATCAACCACAAGGCCTTCGTCTTTATCTCCAGCCGCCGCGGACCACTACGAGTGAGTCAATGGCGTATAAAATCAGCAACTGGATTGACTGGCCGTCACAACACAATTCGGTCAGCCAGGAAGAAATATCGTGGTGAAATGTAATCTATCCGCAGCCGTCAACCGTAGGATCGAACGAATTATGTATAATCGAACTGTCATCCACTCCGATCGTCATTGAAACCACTGGTTATTGGACCCCATTGAACGAAATTCATGGCGGGCCTTGTGCTGTAAAGCCTCCATGTTATTTCATGATTGGGGTTGTAGAAGTCATCTGGTTAACATGGGCGATGCTATAGTTTAGCACACGGATTGGCATAATGTCACCATAATAAATGATAATGTTATTACAGCTCTAGGAAGTGATATGTGAAATCACCAATAAATTAAATGTTATTACGTCTAAGAGAGATTGGCATAATATCACCAATAAATTATAATGTTATTACAGCTCTAAGGATTGCATAATGTCACCAATAAATTATAATGTTATTACAGACTCTAAGGATTAGGCATATATCCCAATAAATTATAATGTATTACACAGCTCTAAGGATTAGTGGTTCTGTCACTAGGGTGAGACCAAGTTGTTGTATCTTACAGGTTCCCCATCACTTTCCTGACCGACGGAAACTGGCACCGAGTGGCGCTCGGGATCTCCGCCAAGCGTGGCCCTTTACGTGGACTGTGAGCTGGTGGAGAAGCTCTCATGGACCAATTTCATGGTTGGGAGTCAACACCAATGGGATTATATGCTCGGTGGGCTTATTGGGCCTTTGAGATCCCCTTTAAGGTAACTTAACAGCATCCCTTTAATGTAAAGCCTTTTCCATTATGGCGGTAATATGTTTTTGTAAGGTTTTTGGAATCACCCATATTCATTGCTTAAAAAATATCAGCAGTTAATTGACAATTCCTTAAGGGCAAGTCCAGCCCCAAAATGAAACTTACATACAGGTAAATCACCCCCCAAAACCCTAAACGGTAATAGTTTGAAATGTGAAAGGTGTAAGTCTAACCTGAAATCTGCACAATGTCCTGTTTCCCCTGTTTCTGCTTCCTGGTTCTTCCAGTTAGTAACTGTCAGTTATGGATTTTGACAGTTGAATCACAGCCAATGACTGAATGTTAATCCCCTGTCTGTCTCTTCTGCATGCCCGCTCAGTACAGGCTCAGTAAAGGTTTCTAAATGGCTCAGTTTCCATGAGGCATCCAAAAGCATAGCAGGCCAATACAGTAATGAACTCATAGGACAAACTATAATATATCACATATTATAAGAGGCCGTTCTTTCTAAAAGATGTTCTTTGGGGGTGGAGTTGTCCTTTAAACGTGCCATAGCTGCTATTAGCGTAAATTCACTTAATATGGTGACATCATTGTGTTCGGGATATTTCATTGGTCCAATCTCTCTTTCTCTCTCGAGCATCAGTGCAATGCAGATATCTTACCTACGGATGAAAGTTGGGTAAAAAGGTTTTACTAGATGGACGTATGTCTGACTCTGTCGATATACCTTAACCAGCATAAAGACAGACAGGGTGGCTTTGGGAATGGCTAAAGAGATTATGGGAATGGGACAGAGATTTTGTCCTATAGCTTAACTTTGCCTTTATTTAAGTTAATGATTCTGTGGACCGTGGAAAGAAAGTTTGGAATTCCGAATAGGGAAACGTTAAAATAATCTTTAATTACCTTTAAATGCCTCGAGAGAAAACAGACCAGTCTCTGTTCAATATCCATAAGTTTCCACCCCCATGCTATGCACTATGGCAGCTTCACCAGTAAACCAAATCACCATCCAACAGCAGATAAATAGCCTGGCTAATGAGGGGCGATAAGAAACCTGCCCCCTACTGTCAGGCTGGGTGAATAGTTACTGTTGCCTGTCATGTTCCATTAAGGACAAGTTATTGTATATCAGAGATAATCCCCCCTGTTTAACTGTATTACAGTAGATCTGTTTATATTTCATCCAATTCCGCACCAGGTCCCGTCTGTCTTTTATCATGAAACAAAGGACAAGTATTTCCTCTCTGAATGTTTGTTTAAATTGTGAGGGGGGGTGTCTTCTATATATAACTGTATACAGTTAATATACCATGACCTGGATGAATGAGAACCTTCACAAGCATGTATACAGTATGGCAACTCCCGCACATTGTATAATAATATCGTGCATATGATAATCGCGCATTTGTATAATAATATTGTGCATATGTATAATTAAGCCATTATAATGATTGTTATGGGGTTGAAATGAAAGGAAAATAAAGTCTATATACTGGTCACTTTCTAACGTGGCGCATTTGTTTATCCGCAGGGATCGTTGCAGCACCTGGCCTTTGTAATGGGAGACCCAGATGCAGCGGAACTTTACTGCCAAAACTACAACCAAACTTGCACAAGCAGCTTCTCAGCAGAGATTCTCCGACCTGACCAATAGGAACGGAGGGAGAGGGGAGCGCTACTGAGGTACTGTGTGTGGAATGCACCGGCACTGCCTGATATTAAAGAGGAAGGTTTTTTTAAATGTCTGTGAACTTGGCCGAAATGAATCATCCAATCCACTTTAAGGCTCACACTGTACCAGTACCCACACACGCAAAAAAACGCATTACCGATAGTGACGGCGGATTTACCTCGTTCACAAATGGCGGATATCACGGATTTTCCGTTTTTCCGAGCTTTTCCGAACTGCGTTTTTAAAATTTTTTCGAAATTACGAGATTTCTCGTATTTTCGAGGATTTTTTATTTTAATGGGTCCGCTCATGGATTTTCGATTTTCTCGAAAATCGCGATCCTCGAGCGGACCGGATTTTGCGAAGTTCAGACATCGCTAATTACCGACCATTTGCACAGCGTTTCGCCCAAAGCATACTGATCACGTGCGCTCACAATGACATATATGCGCTGCTATTATCATGCTATAACGATCGTAAGTGTGATCGTAAGCGTGTAAGAAATCACACTAGTGTCACCTAGCCGGACTGTTACACATGCACAATGCGTATTATTAGCAGACGTTCATATTGAAGCTTTATCTTGTCATCGGAATGATTTTATTTCTCATTGTTTCTCTCGTGACTCGGTCCTAGCAGCAAGATATAAAAGTTAAATGCCAGGCTGTGATGTCATAGGCGTAACATGTCCTGGTGTTATCCTATTGGACCAGATGTCGCACTGCATGACCCCATTTACCTGCAAGCCCTTCTAATATGTGATAACCTTTAATTAATATGAACCAGAGGGCGGAGGACACAGAACAGTTTTGTGCATTAAGTGATGCAATGGGGGGTTTATAGTGATCGGTGTAATGGACACAGACAGGAGATGCTCTGATTGGTGGAACATATTTAAACCCACATACCACACCATGAGATTCTTCCTCCTGACCGACCGTTTGACACTTCTGACCATCCGGCCAGTAGGATGGACTTTGGTCGTGGCAGAAGTGGCCTCAGCAGACTTTTGCCGCGGTCGTCCAACCGAAACACTGAAAGGTCGGTCAGCCTGATTGTTGTTTGGTGTGTACCCAGCTTATATTATCACAACCAATCACATTATACAGTAAACCTCCTGATATAAAGAAAAATAAACCCGGTGGGTGGAGAGCATTGGATTCTGGGTACAATACTCAACGTCAATGTTCTGTGCACACAGGCAGCCTTATACTGTGTTGTCCACTTCTATTTATATCTATGGGTAGGAGCTGCCATAGTGTTTCCCTTAGACAGTACAGTAAGAGGGTATAGTTTATTGTATGTACAGAACATTCCTTCTCTGTATATTTATACATATGGGTGGGAGCTGCCATATTGTTTCCCTTAGACAGTACAGTATGAGGGTATAGCTTATTGTATGTACAGAACATTCCTTCTCTGCATATTTATACATATGGGTGGGAGCTGCCAAATTGTTTCCCTTAGACAGTACAGTATGAGGGTATAGCTATTGTGTGTGTACAGAACATTCCTTCTCTGTATATTTATACATATGGGTGGGAGCTGCTATATTGTTTCCCTTAGACAGTACAGTATGAGGGTATAGTTATTGTGTGTACAGAACATTCCTTCACTGTATATTTATATTTAAATATGGGTGGGAGCTGCCATATTGTGTTCCCTTAGACAGTACAGTATAGGGTATAGCTTATTGTATGTACAGACATTCCTTATCTGTATATTTTACATATGGTGGGAGCTGCCATATTGTTTCCCTTAGACAGTACAGTATGAGGGTATAGCTTATTGTGTACAGAACATTCTTCTCTGTTATTTATACATATGGGTGGGAGCTGCCATATTGTTTCCCTTAGACAGTACAGTATGAGGTATAGCTTATTGTGGTACAGAACTTCTTCTCTGTATATTTATACATATGGGTGGGAGCTGCCATATTGTTTCCCTTAGACAGTACAGTATGAGGGTATAGCTTATTGTGTGTACAGAACATTCCTTCTCTGTTATATTTATACATATGGGTGGGAGCTGCTTATATTGTTTCCCTTAGACAGTACAGTATGAGGGTATAGCTTATTGTGTGTACAGAACATTCCTTCACTGTATATTTATATTTATACATATGGGTGGGAGCTGCCATATTGTTTTCCCTTAGACAGTACAGTATGGGGTATAGCTTATTGTATGTACAGAACATTCCTTATCTGTATATTTATACATATGGGTGGGAGGCTGCCATATTGTTTCCCTAGACAGTACAGTATGAGGGTATAGCTTATTGTGTGTACAGAACATTCCTTCTCTGTATATTTATACATATGGGTGGGAGCTGCCATATGTTTCCCTTAGACAGTACAGTATGAGGGTATAGCTTATGTGTGTACGAACATTCCTTCTCTGTATATTTATATTTATACATATGGGTGGGAGCTGCCATATTGTTTCCCTTAGACAGTACAGTATGAGGGTATAGCTTATTGTATGTACAGAACATTCCTTATCTGTATATTTATACATATGGGTGGGAGCTGCATATTGTTTCCCTTAGACAGTAACAGTGAGGGTATAGCTTAGTTGTACAGAACATTCCTTCTCTGTATATTTATACATATGGGTGGGAGCTGCCATATTGTTTTCCCTTAGACAGAACAGTATAGGGTATAGCTTATTGTGTGTACAGAACATTCCTTCTCTGTATATTTATACATATGGGTGGGAGCTGCCATATTGTTTCCCTTAGACAGTACAGTATGAGGGTATAGCTTATTGTATGTACAGAACATTCCTTCTCTGTATATTTATACATATGGGTGGAGCTGCCATATTGTTTTCCCTTAGACAGTACAGTATGAGGGTATAGCTTATTGTGTGTACAGAACATTCCTTCTCTGTATGCTTGTGAAGGTTCTCATTCATCCAGGTCATGGTATATCTGTTGTATTCAATTAGATCAACTGGAGCTTGAAGTTAGTTCTTGAAGACTTTTCGCTAGTCATCGACTGGCTTTCTCAATTCAGAATGACTTGTACAAGAATCTGTGGCATTATGTACCCTGGAAAATCCCAATTAGCATATCACAGCCACGGTGTTAAGGGTGTGATTGGATAGTGGCTAAGAGGTGTTATAGGAACGCCCAGAGTAAGGTGTTAAAACAGCATTGTACATGGTAGACAGTTCGACACCAACTGTTGATCTAATTGAATACAGTTGATCTAATTGAATACAACAGATATCCTTCTCTGTATATTTATATTTATTCATATGGGTGGGAGCTGCCATATTGTTTCCATTACACAGTATAGTATAAGGGTATAGCTTATTGTGTGTACAGAACATTCCTTCTCTGTATATGTATATTTATACATATGGGTGGGAGCTGCCATATTGTTTCCCTTAGACAGTACAGTATGAGGGTATAGCTTATGTGTGTACAGAACATTCCTTCTCTGTATATTTAATTATACATATGTTGGGGGAGCTGCCATATTTTTCCCTTGACAGTCATACTGTACTGTCTAAGGGAAACAATATGGCAGCTCCCACACATATGTATAAATATAAATATACAGAGAAGGAATGTTCTGTACATACAATAAGCTATACCCTCATACTGTACTGTCTAAGGGAAACAATATGGCAGCTCCCACCCATATGTATAAATATACAGATTAGAAATGTTCTGAACATATAATAGGGTTATAATACACAATGACCCCATACCCGGTACACATTGTGGCCCTTATACACACAGGGCCCCTCTCTTACCCTCCCCGATTTTTTCCAGTTTCTCGTATTTCTGCATTGTACCGGGAGGCCTCTGTTTTTTCCCCGTGTGCGCATGTGCACACAATCAGTTTACGGAAGGCGCAAAAGACGGTAATCAGCAGGCTGATTAGGTACCTGTGACACTAGCGAATGTAATAAAGAGACAGGTAATCAAAGCGTATAGGTTGTAGACCAAGCGAATGAATAAAGAGACAGGTAATCAGAGCTGATTAGGGGTACGTTGTAGTAAAGACAGGAACACACTATTAGTCTGTGCACAGATGTATAGAAGGTATCAGAGTGATAGACTGTACAAGAGAGGAAAGAGAAGGTAATCAGGTTCGATTAGGTACTTGTGACACAGCTGAAATTGTAATAAAGAGACAGGTAAATCAGGCTGATTAGGACTGTGACACAGCTGAATGTAATAAAAGAGGACAAGGTTAATCAGAACTGATTAGGTTCTGGGACAAGCTGAATGTAAATAAAGAGGGACAGGGGTATCAGAAGCTGATTAGGTCTGTGAGACAGGATGAATTTGACTAAAGAGACAGGTAATCAGATGATGATTAGGTCTGGCCAAAGCGGAAAACAATGTATAAAGAGACAGGTAATCAGCATGCTGATTAGGTCGTGGAACACAGCTGAATGATAAAGAGACGAAGGGGTTAATCAGACGCTGATTAGGTTGTGACACAGCTGAATGTAATAAAGAGACAGGTATCATCGACGATTAGGTCTGTGACACAGCTGAATGTAATAAAAAGACAGGGTAATCCAGAGCTGAATTAGACTGTGGACACAAGACTGAATGTATATAAAGAGAACGGTAATCAGTGCTTGGATTAGGGCTTGTGGACACAGCTAGAATGTCATAAAAGAGACAGACTCAAGTGCTGATTAGGCTCGTGACACAGCTGAATGTAATAAAAGAGACGGGATAGTTTTTTGATAGTGCCAGGGAACCAAATGACCATGTGCCAAAAAAGGTATCTGTTGGATTACGATAAATTGGAAAGCTTGCCAGATTTCGTTAGGCTAGTTAACACACACTTTCCTATGTTTCGTACATGTCTGCCACCAAAATTCCTCTCTCTAGTAGAGAGGTAGCGAACTCTGAAAACATCCAGCCGGTCGAGGATCCGGGAATTTTTGAACAAATTCGAAAAATTTATAAAATCGCAAGCGGACCCCATAAAAATACGTATTTCCCGCATTTTTGAACATCCGCTAAAATCCTCGTAATTTCGAAAATACGGGTTTTCATGTTCCCGAAAATACGTGAAATCCTCGTATTTCAAAAAAATATCCGAAATACTCATATTTTTCGTTAAATTTTCGAACATTAAGAATTTCACGCAATTTCGAAAATGCGCGGGGAGGGAAACCCCTTGTAATTCGAAAATTTCCAAAAATACGAAGTTTCATGTATTTTCGAAAATTACAAGCAAATACCTCGTAATTCGAAACGCGGTTCGAAAAGTTCGGAAGGCAAGAACCGGAAAAATCCAGCGTAATCGACCGTTCGCACGAGGTAAATCCGCCGGTCGGGTTTGGATACGGCGACGGGCCATACTTACTCTCAAGCTCGAAAATGTGGAGGAGATAATATATTATCTATTAATCTATATTGATAGGATTTCTGTCCATGGTCTATTACTGGTGGGGATGTAAGCTCCATGCCAAGTCTATTGGGAGTTGCTGCCAATATGGTTTCAGCTGATCACAGGAGGTTTTACCAGAAGCAGAGGAGCATGGGAAAAGGACCACAATGATCCTAATTTGTTATAACGGCGATTCACCACCAATTTATATAACAGGGTTCCATAATCCTCAATCAATTATACCATAATGTGTGATTCTGAACAGATTTATTCATTGATAAATAGATGGTAAAGGTTTGTGAACCCTCATATTACGACCATTTACGGTAAAGATCGATGAAGGAAATGGTCGTTACAATCGAAATTGAAGTGTGTGAGTTTGAGCAGTCGCTGCTAAGGAAAAGAATTACTTGTGTTTGTACATTTTATATAAAAAACGCTGTTGATTAAATAAAAGATTTTTTTGTTATTGATACTGCCCTGGTTGAGTTATTGGTTCTATTGAGATTAACAATCTGTCACAGGTATATAGTTTATTGGTAATTTGTGTCTCTTTCCATCAAGCTGAGGAGGGATTGAGACAACTTACGAACACCAAGCCATAAATACAGGAAAACCTTCAGATCTTAGAGGAAGTGGAAACAACTTATGGTAAAGGGTACACATAATGTCAAAACATCGTTTTGTGCGTCTACAAAGTGAATACTTCAACGAACAGAGAGGATGAAATCACTAGTCTATACTCCAGTATTTTCTCTATAAAATAGCAGCAAATTGCACGGTATTGCTGTCATTAAGCTAACATATAATTGACTGAACCAGCGATAAAGTGAAAATGGTTCGCCCATCGGTAGCTCCCAGAGCAGCCTGGTCTAGGTAAACTCCCTCAAAACACTAGGGTGGTCACACACCACGCAGATATTTCGAGAAGGGAACTGATTCACGGCACTTTCAGTTGGCCGGTGATGGTGTTGGTGGACCAGCACGCAACCACCTCGATTGTTTGTTCGTCTGCGATCAGAAGAACGTTCGATCGGACGCGTCGGTAAATTCCCTATGGGGATGCTCGTCAATTGTTCGCACCAATTTGTCCCGGTGTAGCGAGCGGCTCGAATCAGGACAAATAGTCCCTCTTTGGGTAGCCGCCCACGGCTGTTGCTCCTATATCCCAGCTTGTTTCAGTATCTATATAAAAGGACATCTGTCACACAGAATCATTTAGAGTCCAAAACTAAGCCGCAAGGGACCACGGACACAATAGCTATTCCTATGATTGTCATTGATAAGATTGTGACCTCTACACAAGGGCTGGGACTGGGCTGACAAGGCTTGGTGAGGAAGGTATAAACAGTTTTGCGATTAATGTTAATTGGAAGAAATACAAAATAAGGTCAATCTCATCGGTTCTGGGGGGCTACATGTGAGATTTCACCTTGCGCGAGATCCAATGATCATGAGAGCGCTGTCCAAGTGACCTCAGGGATGCGGGACCGCAGGAAAACAAAGCGGTAACGCACTACGACGTGAAGGTAAACGCAGGGACCGCCCCCCTTAAAAACTGGTATTTCTTTGGGGTACATGCCCCAAATCAGCAGGGGTTAAATACTTCCTCTCACTGATTTCCCCTTATAACATGCAATCCAATATGGCTGCTCCCGTGCCTTAGGATGTTATTTAAAGGGGGCCAGAAAATACCTATAATGGCTCTTAAGGGTACCCAGAGCCCCTAAAGCAGTGAGAGACAAATTGTAGTTGTGTTGTAATTGGCCTGTAAAGTAAATCCTTAAAGAGCGCAGCTAATGACCCCCATTTCCTTGATGTTTCACTACGATAAAGCCAAAGGTCAAATCTCTCTAACAAAAACTGTGTGATTGACAGGGGGCCCCATTTCCACTGGTTGGTTTATATTACAATAAACACTATGAATCTATTATGGGGTTACGTCTTATTCTATATAATAAATTCTTTCTATCGGAATGGCTGTACGGTTGAAATGTTCAGGTGGTTGTATGCTAAAGCCCCCTGGACATTTCTAAGTGCGACATCATTGATCTTTCTCACGCGCCATCCATCACTGCCCCTTTAACAGGATTACCACACATCAATGGGGATTTAAGGAAATGACACCAGACAGTTAAATGCTGTTAACCAATTGAGAAAATCCTCCTCCACTTTGAAACAAAAACTCTTGGTAAATATTTAATTCTCCTCTTGTAAACCCGTCACTAAGGCGGGGGTACACACGGAGGGGACTCTTGTCCAGAGCGAGCCGACCGCAAGTGTCGTGAATAGGTCGGTCGGACGAAAATATCTAAGTTTTAGAAACGTATCCAGGCCTTTTTTAAAGCTATTCAATGAACTTGCCCATTACCACATCTGTTGGGAGACAGGAAACCTTTCCTAACCTGAAGATGAAACGTCTTTTCTTCTAACCAATGTAACACATTCCCCCTTTACTGCGGAGCGCCAGTCTACCACAACCATAAAATATAACCCACACAATATGAATTCAGTGCTAATCCGAAATGGGAATATGGAGATGTTACTGGATTATTTGGTCTGGAGATCAGACGATTCAACAAATTTCCCACTCAACTAAATTCCATAATTCTCAGCCGCCATTGACTTCCAGATGGAGGCAGTAGTCTGAAAATCTTACCGTTGGGTCGATTGCGTCCATTCATTTGTATTTCTATTCAAGTCTATCGGAACGCAAAAAAAAAAAATCCAGAAACATCGGACACCATGCGACTATAATGCGTTTTACCACAGGCAAATAGAAAAGCAAACAAACGTGGACAAGCAGATGCAATGATGTCCTCCAAGATGTGAAAACTACAACTCTCAGCGACCATTTCCAGAGGGAAGCCATGTGGAATGCTGGGAATTGTAGTTTTCAAAACATCTGGGAGGGCCATAAATTGACACATCCCTGAGCTAGAACATCCAGAACAAAACATTAAAACATTCCAACTGCCTTACATTGTCAAATACTATTTAAATGCCAAGCAAAAGATTTCCAGCGTCATATGTACGCATTGCTTTGCACATACAGGCAGGGGACTGGCCAGCAGTACTTGGATAAAAGGTCAGGCTGATAATAAGCAAGAAGTTTCCCAGCGTTCCTGAGATTCACAGGATTCCCATTGCTGCCATATGGATATGCCAAGCAGCCAAAGATCAACCCAATCCATTATACATCCATCTGTCCCTGCTAATGGCCCGTATGACCGTCTGCAGGTAGGTGTGAGCTGGTTACTTGCGTTTGCTTCCTGTGTTGTAGGTGGGACCACCATGATATCCCCACAATCATCCCCCATCACTGGAGTTAATATTGACAATGTCATGGTTCCCCTCAATTACCAAGTTATGTGAATCCTCCACACTGAGAGAATTCCCACCCTGAGGTCCAAATTCATTCAATGTAACATCTCCACTTCAAAGGGACCACAAACACTTAACCCCCCCAGTCACACAGAATCCCCCAAACCGGTAATGAACACACAGATTGATCCAAGCTACCACACACGTCACATATTCTAGTGTCAGGAAAGACAAAAAAAAGGATTATGTTCCTGTTTAAATTGGACACTCTCTCACGCAATGGAGAAGAAGAAACAATAATATATAGACAATAACTCAGTGAATTTAATATCCTTATAATTTACAGTAGGGGAACATTATCCTTATTAATACATGAGTTGGTACCCAGAGTTCCCTGTATATAACTCAGTCTGTGTTCTTGTACCTTTATATGGACACAAACTCCTCAGTGACTTCTAATATCCTTATAGTTACAGTAGGGGGTACATTATCCCTTTAAATAATTGAGTGGTACCCAGAGTTCCCGTGTTAACTAAGTCTGTGTCTCTGTACCTTTATATAGACACAGAACTCTCAGTGACTTAATATCCTTATTAATTTACAGTAGAGGAACATTATCCTTATAATACATGAGTGGTACCCAGAGTTTCCCTGTATAACTCAGTCTGTGTCCTTGTTACTTTATATAGACACAGAACTCCTCAGTGACTTCTAATACCCTTATAATTTACAGTAGAGGTGTTACATTATCCCTTATAATACAGTGAGTGGTACCCAGAGTTCTCCTGTATAACCTAGTCTGTGTCCTTGTACCTTTATATAGGACACAGGAACTCCTCAGGTGATTTCTAATAGCCATTATAATTTACAGTAGGGGATACATTTATCCCTTATAATACATGAGTGGTACATGGTACGAAGAGCCCTGTGTAACTCAGTCTGTGTCCTTGTACCTTTATATAGACACAGAACTCCTCAGGAATTAAATCTAATTATATTTAACAGTAGAGGATACATTATCCTTATAATACATGAGTGGTATCCAGATGTTCCCGTTATAACTCAGTCTGTGTCAATGTACCTTTATATAGACCACAAACCTTCCTGAGTGACATAGATAAAGAGAAGGGAATGTTCTGTACCACAAAAGCTATACCCTATACTGTACGTCTAAGGGAACAATATGGAAGCTCCCAACCATATGTATAAATATAAATATACAGAGAAGGAATGTTCTGTACACAAATAAGCTATACCCTCATACTGTACTGTCTAAGGGAAACAATATGGCAGCTCCCACCCATATGTATAAATATACATACAGAGAAGGAATGTTCTGTACACACAATAAGCTATACCCTTATACTATACTGTGTAATGGAAACAATATGGCAGCTCCCACCCAATGAATAAATATAAATATACAGAGAAGGATATCGTTGTATTCAATTAGATCAACGTATTCAATAGATCAAACAGTTGGTGTCGAAATGTCTACCATGTACAATGCTGTAACACCTACTTGGGCGTTCCTATAACACCTCTTAGCCACTATCCAATCACACCCTTAAACTGGCTTGTGATATTGCTAATTGGGATTTTCCAGGGTACATAATGCCAGATTCTTGTACAAGTCATTCTGAATGAGAAACGAACCAGTCGGAATGACTAGCAGAAATAATGTCTTCAGAATCAGTGAAAACTTCAGTAAGCCAGTTAATCTATATGTTGAATACAACAGAAGACAAACATGACCATAGAGCTGAATGAGAAAAAAACTTCACAAGATATACAGAGAAGGAATGTTCTGGTACACACAATAAGCTATACCCTCATACTGTACTGTCTCTAAGGGAAACAACAATTGGCAGCTCCCACCCATATGTATAAATATACAGAGGAAGGAATGTTCTGTACACACATAAGCTATACCCTCATACTGTACTGTCTAAGGGAAACAATATGGCAGCTCCCACCCCATATGTATAAAATATACAGAGAAGGAATTCTGTACACACAATAAGCTATACCCTATACTGTTCTGTCTAAGGGAAAACAATATGGCAGCTCCCACACCATATGTATAAATATACAGAGAAGGAATGTTCTGTACACAATAAGCTATACCCTCATACTGTTACTGTCAAGGGAAAAACAATATGGCAGCTCCCACCATATGTATAAATATACAGAAAGGAATGTCTGTACACACAATAAGCTATACCCTCATACTGTACTGTCTAAGGGAAACATATGGCAGCTCCCACCCATAGATATATAAATATACAGAGAAGGAATGTTCTGTACACACAATAAGCTATACCCTCATACTGTACTGTCTAAGGGAAACAATATGGCAGCTCCCACCCATATGTATAAATATACAGAGAAGGAATGTTCTGTACACACATAAGCTTACCCTCTACTGTACTGTCTAAGGGAAACAATATGGCAGCTCCCACCCATATGTATAAATATACAAGATAAGGAATGTTCTGTACATACAATAAGCTATACCCTCATACTGTACTGTCTAAGGGAAACAATATGGCAGCTCCCACCCATATGTATAAATAAAATATACAGTGAAGGAATGTTCGTACACACAATAAGCTATACCCTCATACTGTACTGTCTAAGGGAAACAATATAGCAGCTCCCACCCATATGTATAAATATACAGAGAAGGAATGTTCTGTACACACAATAAGCTTATACCCTCATACTGTACTGTCTAAGGGAAACAATTATGGCAGCTCCCACCCATATGTATAAATACAGAGAAGGAAGTTCTGTACAACAATAAGCTATACCCTCATACTGTACTGTCTAAGGGAAACAATATGGCAGCTCCCACCCATATGTATAAATATACAGAGAAGGAAGTTCTGTACACCAATAAGCTATACCCTTTCATACTGTTACTGTTAAGGAAACAATTTATGGCAAGTCCCCACCCATATGTATAAAATACAGATAAGGAATGTCTGTACATTACAATGTAACAATGTCCCATGGCAGTGATGTAGCTACTGGGACAATACAGACCATCAATGGATGAAAGGGGAATGTCTCTGTAATTCACATGGGAACTTAATTAAACCTTATTGTGTGTACAGAACATTCCTTCTCTGTATATTTATACATATGGGTGGGAGCTGCCATATTGTTTCCCTTAGACAGTACAGTATGAGGGTATAGCTTATTGTATGTACAGAACATTCCTTCTCTGTATATTTATATTTATACATATGGGTGGGAGCTGCCATAGTGTTTCCCTTAGACAGTACAGTATGAGGGCATTAGCTATTGGTTGTACAGAACATTCCTTCTCTGTATGTTTATACATAGGGGGGGAGCTGCCATATGTTTCCCTTAGACAGTACAGTATGAGGGTATAGCTTATGTGTGTACAGAACATTCCTTCTCTGTATATTTATACATATTGGGTGGGAGCTGCCATATTGTTCCCTTAGACAGTACAGTATGAGGGTTTAGCTTATTGTTGTTACAGAACATTCCTTCTCTGTTATATTTATACATATGGGTGGGAGCTGCCATATTGTTTCCCTTAGACAGTACAGTATGGGGGTATAGCTTATTGTTGACAGAACTTCCTCCTCTGTATATTTAATTTATACATAATGGTGGGAGCTGCCATATTGTTTCCCTAGACAGCTACAGTATGAGGTGTAGCTTATTGTGTGTACAGAACATTCCTTCTCTGTATATTTATATAATATGGGTGGGAGCTGCCATGTGTGTTCCCTTAGACAGTACAGTATGAGGGTATAGCTTATTGTGTTACAGAACATTTTCTTCTCGTATTTATACATGTTGGGAGCTGCATATTGTTTTCTTAGACAGTACAGTATGAGGGTATAGCTTTTGTGTGTATAGAACATCTTCTCGTATTTTATATACATATGGGTGGAGCTGCCATATTGTTTCCCTAGACAGTACAGTATGAGGGTATAGCTTATTGGTGTTACAGAACATTCTCTCCTGTATATTATACATAGGGTGGGAGCTGCCAAATTGTTTCCCTTAGACAGTACATTATGAGGGTATAGCTTATGTGGGTACAGAACATTCCTTCTCTGTATTTATACATATGGGTGGGAGCTGCATAGTTGTTCCCTTAGACAGTACAGTAGAGGGTATAGCTTATTGTGTGTACAGAACATTCCTCTCTGTATGTTTATATATGGGTGGGGAGCTGCCATATTGTTTCCCTAGACAGTACGTATGAGGGTATAGCGTTATTGTGTGTACAGAACATTCCTTCTCTGTATATTATTTATACATTGGGTGGGAGCTGCCATATTGTTTCCCTTAGACAGTACAGTATGAGGGGAAGCTTATTGTATGTACAGAAAATTCCTTCTTGATATTTATTACATATGGGTGGGAGCTGCCATATTGTTTCCCTTAGACAGGACAGTATGGGGGTAAGCTTATTGTATGTACAAGAAAATTCTCCTTCTGTATAGTTATATTATACATATGGTGGGAGCCCATATTGTTCCCTTGACAGCTACAGTATGAGGTATAGCTTATTGTGTGTACAGAACATTCCTTCTGTATATTTTATATACATATTGTGGGAGCTGCCATATGTTTCCCTTAGACAGTACAGTATGAGGGTTTAGCTTATGTGTGTACAGAACATTTCTTCTCTGTATATTTATACATTGGTGGGAGCTGCCATATTGTTCCCAGACAGTACAGTATGAGGGTATAGCTTATTGTGTACAGAACATTCCTTCTCTGTATATTTATACATATGGTGGGAGTGCCAATATGTTCCTTAGACCGACGTATGAGGGTATTTAGCTTATGTATGTACAGAACATTCCTTCTCTGTATATTATATTTAACATATGGGTGGGAGGTGCCATATGTTTCCCTTAGACAGTACAGTATGAGGGTATAGCTATTGTATGTACAGAACATTCCTTCTCTGTATATTATAATACATGGGTGGGAGCTGCCCATCTGTTTCCCTAGACAGTACAGTATGAGGGTATAGCTTATTGTGTGTACAGAACATTCCTTCTCGTATATTTATACAATAGGGTGGGAGCTGCCATATGTTTCCTAGACAGTACAGTATGAGGGTATAGCTTATTGGTGTACAGAAACATTCCTTCTCGTATATTTATACATATGGGTGGGAGCTGCCATATGTTTCCCTTAGACAGTACAGTATGAGGGTATAGCTTATTGTATGTGTACAGAACATTCCTTCTCTGTTATATTTATACAATGGGTGGGAGCTGCCATAGTGTTTCCCTTAGACAGTAACGTATGAGGGGTTTTATAGCTATTTGTTTTTAGGTTTAAGAACATTCATTCTCTGTATATTTATATTTATACATATGGGTGGGAGCTGCCATAGTGTTTCCCTTAGACAGTACAGTATGAGGGTATAGCTTATTGTATGTACAGAACATTCTTTCTCTGTATATTTATATTTATACATATTGTTACCGGTTAGAGGATCCAGGAAGGAAGTTGCACATTGATACAAAGTATCTATTGTTATTTATAGATATTTATAGCAAATCGTTGGATAGGGTTTTGTGTTTAATATCCGACTGATAAATAAGTGAACATCGCAGAATAATTCCATTCGCTGTCTCCGGTACACATTTCTAAAGGTCTACAAACCCAGGGAATCATATAAAAGGCTTGAAAACTGATCACTGCTCCTTTAAGACTCCTGAATCAGAAATAAAACCTGCAATGGAATTGTGTACGTGGGGTGTTCACTTAGATTCAATCCCCTCCAAATGAAAATTCCATCCCATTTCCCCTTTAGCTTTTCTTTTTCCTTAATATTCTGCAGACAGTAACCGAACTACAACAAAGATGATTAATTACCGCCACCCAATGGGTTAGATAACGGGACGTAGCAAACGCCTGTAAATGTTGCTGTTATGACCCCACTGGACCGGACAGTTTTGTGGTGAAAATCATTGATTCCCCCAAAATTGTGTTTTTAACGAATTGCAAAAAACGCAACGATAAACGCGGGAGAAACGCGCTAGTGGGGCCCTTACTGAGACCCTAAATGCAGATGGTGGATTCACGGTGCGTAATTACCCAGAAGGACCCGAGGGTTTCACCGTGCCCAGAATATAACGATCCCTCCACTATGGGATTTCCCAATGTTCATTTAGATAGAAATACAGAGTCGCCATAAGATTTAAAGCAGCTCCATAGTTTTACAAATGGAGAATAACAGAATGAGGGCTAGCTAGGCCACACTGATGTGCACGGTCCGATCGCACTTGTAAAAGCACACACTAGTGTGCAACTGTGCTCGACACGTGTGATCCGTTAATCGGTGCGCATGCGATCTGCAGTTTTTTGGGGGTTTTTTGCGATATCGCATGCACTCCGATTGTGAAAAATCAGGAGATCGCAACCGCGCACCGAGAACACGCATGCAATCGCGAATGTTAACGTGTGTGCTTCTGTGCACGCGGGAGCATGTTACAGTGTGGCCTCAGCCTAACAGTTTGAGTCTTTGCTACACTCAGTAAGCCAGCTTGTAGGTGGTTTATAATAACAAGAATTATGTTCAGACTAATTACTTGGCAGTCAGTGGGTTCTAGGGGAGTAAAGAGGGTTTACCAAGTCTTGTCACATTTCCTACCTCACTCAGCCCATTTACCTAACACCTGCTGCATCTCTGAACTGAGCTGGGGGCATTGGACGACATAATGTTCAGTGTTCCGGTTGTCATGGGATTCTGGGAACTGTAGTTCAGTCATAAAACAATGTGATAAACAATCAAAAGATGTGGGTATCCCTAAAATAAATAGAAGTGGGTAAACTAGAAGCACTATGGATAAGGTATGGGGCTGTATTTAGGATCTAAGATTAGGTCATTGTCATGTAGTATGAGGTCATTGTGGTGTAATATGTTGTTTGTGGTGTGAGATGAGGCCATTGTGGAGTTGTGTGAGGTCATTGTGGTGTAGCATTAGGTCACAGTGTTGTAGTATGAGGTCATTGTGGTGTAGTGGGAGGTCATTGTGGTGTAGCATTAGGTCACTGTGTTGTAGTATGAGGTCATTGTGGTGTAGTGGGAGGTCATTTTGGTGTAGCATTAGGTCACAGTGTTCTAGTATGAGGTCATTGTGGTGTAGTGGGAGGTCATTGTGGTGTAGCATTAGGTCACTGTGTTTTAGTATGAGGTCATTGCGGTGTAGCATAAGGTCACTGTGTTGTAGTATGAGGTCACTGTGTTCTAGTGTGAGGTCATTGTGGTGTAGCATTAGGTTTTTGTGTAGTAGGGTGGGATCATTATGATGTAATGTGAGGTCATTGTGATGTTGTGTGAGGTCACTGTTGTGTCGGATTCCATTCAGAATGTTGAGTAGAGACTGGATGTTAACAATACTATAGATATACTAATGGTCTAGACACAGAACCATACATGTAATAATTATTGTATATTGGAAAAAAACCTGAATTGTCCACGTAAATATCTGTTGTATTCAGTTAGATCAGCTGGACTTAGTTCTGGTTTAGTTCTTGAAGACGTTTCGCTAGTCATCCGACTGGCTTTCTCCATTCAGAATGGTCAGGTCCATAGTAAATACCGTATATACTCGAGTATAAGCCGAGGTTTTAAGGTTTAAAAATAATCCTAAAAATCTTGCCTCGGCTTATACTCGGGTCACATTGGTAAATTCTCATTTAATGGAATGACAACGTGGAGCTACAAGTAGGGAAAGTATGCCAATCACTTACGTTACATCTCTGGGTGCATTTGGCCGCTGGATATCCTGCCCGGAGCTCAAACAACCGTTGCAGGCTGCAGGAGACGGATGCACAATGCACAAGTAAGTTCGGCGTGGGCATTTTGTTACATAAGTTACGCAAGTTACGCTGAACTACTGCAATGGAAGGAGCCAGTCCTCCGAGAATAGCCGCCTTTACTCTTCTGTGGGGGTTACAGACCATATTTGTTGTCTAATTTTCCAATACAGATGTTTAGAAACTACAACTCCCAGCAAACAAAGCATGCTGGGAGTTACAGTTTACTGTGCCTCATACAACCATGCATGCTGAGAGTTGTAGTTTCCAAACATCTGGAGTGCCAAGGAATAAGGCTTTAGTTGCCTTTTAAATGGACAGAAAATTCCTATACAGTAATAGCCAAATCCAGTGTGGGACTACTATATGGGAATTCTGCTGTCCATTTAAAGGGCAACTAAATCCTCAGAACAATACAGAATCAGAAGGCAGTGGTTGTCAAAATTTCTATCCTCGGTTTATACTCCAGTCAATCAGGTTTTCCTATTTTTTGAGGTAAACTAGGTACCTCTGCTAATACTCGCGTCGGCTTATACTCGGGTCGGCTTATACTTGAGTATATACGGCAGTCGTTTGTTAGGGTATTATTAATCATTGTGTCTATTGTAATGGCATTGTCTGTAAAATGTGTATAATTCTAAAATAACTGCATTTACAATAAATATGGAACTTCCACTCAAAACACTGGAATGTTTACAGGGCGGACCCAGTAACCCAGAGGTGGACAGTAGGAAGCAGATTTCTCTAGCAGTCAATCGTCCAATCTCATAGACATCAATAGATGTCATTGCCGACCTGACTTAACCAATCAGAGCAACTCCAACACATTGGGTAAAACTGAATCTATAGGTTGAGAATTAGAAACTGTCCAATTAGCTTCCTCAATGAAAAGAAGGAAAAATAAATTTTAAGCTTCTATGTAGAAAGATTGTTACTCACACACGATACATTGATCCAGGGCTAGGGCACTCTAACGTGTTTTACCGCAAAACCCGATTGCAATCCAATCCAAAAAGCACAAACTAGTGTTGGCCAATTGGTCTAGAGAAACTAGCAGGGATATTCAATAAAAGTTCTTATCGTTAAAAATGGTGCTAATTTTGCCCCAGCCAATCAGATGTTAGCTTTGAAAGGTTAAATTGGTTGGGGCAAAATTAGCACCATTTTAAACGATAAGAACTTTTATTGAATCTCCCTCTAGGTTTTTTTCTGCGTTCCGATTGGGCAAGGCATGCACACTAGCGCACGTTAGCGCTCGATTGAATGCGTGTTTGGTCTCAGTCTTAATCACCAGATTTTCAGCTTTCAGACAAGGCAAATCTCATTTTAGTTTTCCTTTAACTAAAGTAGAAATATTCTATTCCGTGCCTGCGCGATTCACTGGACGTTTACAGGAAAATAACGTGAACGTCCCTTCATTATAAACAGGGTGCACGTTCCATCGATTCCCTTTCCATATTTCTAGCTCCCTTTCATCTTTCCATCTCTACCTTAAGCTTTTTCTCGGAACGCCAAAATCAATAGAAATAAAAGCTTTAGATTATCCTGCGATGAAGAACACAGCTCCGCTGTTATTGTAGAGAATTGTGGTGGGTTTTGTATTGTTTATTTTGTTCTTTCTGTTGGGGAACATTTATAAACAAGGCACCATGTGGCGTTTTCATATAAAATGATTGTTAATCTTCTGACAACTCCTAGAAATAATTTATAGAAAATTAGCATTTTCAAGTTACGATTCCCGTTGCCATTTATTGTGCAGTTGTTTCACTTAATTAGCTGCTGAGACAGAGAAATAATTTGCACGTCTTTTAATGGGAACCTTGCGTGGTGTAAATTCCGTTGGACATTTTGTTAAAACCATAAGAATTTCTATAAATCGGGGACAGTCCGTCATCAGCGAACGGAGAAGTCAAACCCTTAGGATGATTATCAAGGACAATTATTGAGCGTTGATCAATGTTTGTTAGGATTTAAAGGATCACGAAAATCCAAAATGACATATTTCACTCCTTGATCTGTAATTGGATAGAACGTAGAAGCAAGTGTTCCTAATTCACAACAATCTGCTGTTCCAACTTAAAAGAAAAACTGGTGACTTGTCAATTATCTTCCCACAATCACAACTAATATTTTCCCCAGTTTATTACATGGATTTGTAACCAGATATTTAATGATAAGTTCTGTACCAAAGGTATCTGTCTCCTTCCTCTGTTTAATGAGCTTTTTATAAGCTTGAGCATGAGCAGAGGAAGCAGCAGTAAACGGCAGTCAATCATTGGCTGTGATGTCAGCAGTCTCAGCTTTGATTGACTGCATGGAGGGAGGAGCCAGCTTTCTCTGCCAGTATGGGGACAATAATTACCATTAAATACCTGGTTAGTAATGCAGGTAATAAAGTGCTGAATATACCAGTAGGGGTTGGGGGGCAGGTAACGTACAATTGACCATATAAGCATGGGCATGCCCTTTAAAGAGTTAATAACTTTAGAAGTTTCACTGCCATCTCCCACTCCGTCTGCCTTACCATAAAATAAAAGATGAGATGTTGGCAGTAACTCGCTTTGGAAGGTAAACTGTACTTGCTCTTCCCTTCCATAGGGTTATAGATTTAAAAGGGGACATTTTAGGGGTTAGTGGTCCTTTAAAGTGGGTGAATTTTCTTTTTCACCAAATGGTTTTCAGAAATGACCCAAATCTCATAATTCTAGTTTAATTGCCTATTAACGGAACCTAGAATTCTTTCCAACCGCCAGTGGCGTTAATACGGCTGCGGGGGGACTGGACAGTAAGAGGCCCCGCCACAATCTCCAGGATCAGCTGCTTTCAAACCGCCGGTCGGGCATATGAAGGAAACATACGCATTATCAGCTGTTTAAAAGACCAGACCCAAAATTTCAGAACCAAACCGGAAGTTCGGATCTGGTCTTTTAAACAGCTGATCGTGCGTATATTTCCTTCATACGTGTGACCAGTTGTGAACAGCTGATTGTGGACCTCAGTCTGGGGAAGGGAGGGGGGTGGGTAAGGGTCAGTTACACCCCTGCCAACCACCTACAGTATGCAGCTTAACTGTAACTGGAATGGTGACAGTTGTTATGCATGAATGGAATGGTGGGGAATTCTCTCTCCCAATGCTGGCTGGTATAGATTACAGAGCATGCTTGACTTCACCAAAAGTCATGTCAGATGGAAGGAGGAGTCTGTTAAGAGAGGAAGGAGGATAGTTAACCCGAACAAAACAAGTACTGGAAGGCATGCAGCAACACACCTCAGAGTAAATGTCATTTACACCTATCTATACTAATAAAAGGCAAAGCCCTCACTCACTCACTCATTTACTCACTCATCACTAATTCTCCAACTTGCCGTGGAGGCAGACGGCTTAAATTTGGCAGGCTCATTCATTGCACCTTACTTACAAAAGTAAGCAGGGGTTTCGTTTCGAAATTCCACCTGTAACGGTGAGTATCTGACATTGCACAGACTGATTGGTCCGATTTCAACCAAATTTGGTATGCTATACTCCTTTACCAGTAAAAGGTTAACGAAATTTTTTTTAGGATGGGGGGGAATAGAATTTTGAACTCCTGCCACACTAACGGCCGGACCGATTTTTACTAAAATTCAGGATGTGTGCGGGGACTGGCTGAGGTGTAAGGGGAAGGGTTTGGGGGTGGACAGAGAGGAATAGTGGGGGGTATTAGGGGCGGACGGGGAGGGGGGTGGGGGGGTTATTTTCACCAAAATTCTGTAGTTGAATAAAAAAATATAATATAAATTAAAGTTAATGAGTGTTGCATTATCGTTAAAGATTATGAATGTCTTTCTTTCATATATCAAGTGCCGAGTGATTATAGCAATCTTCATACATTTTTTGCTTCTTTACTAAAAACGTTATTTCAATACATCTCCGCTGGAAGTATGGGTGTTTTGCTAGTTTAATATAAATTAAGACAAGACAAAATCCTTTTCTTAGTTTGGTTGCCCTTTAATATTCAGGAACTACCGACCTTTGTGGAACCTGCAAGTAAAGGGCTTTCCTTGGAAAGACTTTGTGTGTTTTCATAACAGTTCTCCTTTAATTTAATGAAAACATTATGGGATTCTTTGGTGCTTCATGACCTCACTGTATGCTGTGACATTATGACCTCACTGGATTCTGTGACATTATGACCCCACTGGCTGCTGTGACATTATGACCTCACTGTCTACTGTAACATTATGACCTCACTGGCTGCCGTGATATTATGACCTCACTGTCTGCTGTGACATTATGACCTCACTGGCTGAGTGACAATGACCCCACGGCTGTGTAACATTATGACTCACTGGTCCTGTGATATTATACCAAACGGTCTGCTGGACATTATGACCTCACTGGTCTGCGTGACATTATGACCTCACTGGCTGCTGTGCATGTACCTCCTGGCTGCAGCTACATGACTCACTGGCTGCTGTGACATTATGACCTCACTGGCTCCTGTGACATTATGACCTCACTGGCTGCTGTGACATTATGACTCTCACTGCATTGAGGCAATTTGACTCCTCACTGGCGCTGTATCATTATGACCTACTGGCTGCTGTGACATTATTCTGCCACTGTATGAGCAACTTCCAGTAACATGGTAAAACCTATAAATATTAATGGTGGTAATGAGCGATAAACTGCAAGCAGTAACTGTTTAATGCTCCAGTGATTATTCAGTAATCCCAGTTAAGTGATTATTAAACTCTCATTAATACAGAGGTGAATAGTGAGTGAGATTCTACAGATTCTTTGTACCATACTTTAATAAAAAACGAGCTCTGGGAATTTGTTTTCCTTTAATCATTAACCCTTTCTGACATTCGGATACACTTTACTTTATAGACCACATTGATCACTGAGTTTAACTACGGCAGAGAAATATTGTAACGTTACCTTTATAATATATGATATACATCCTTCCTGTAGGACTTGCTAGCGTTATATGATATACATCCTTCCTGTAGGACCTGCTAGCGTTATATGATATACATCCTTCTGAGGACCTGCTAGTGTGATATGATATACATCCTTCCTGTAGGACTTGCTAGCGTTATATGATATACATCCTTCTGTAGGACTTGCTAGCGTTTATGATATACATCCTTCCTGTAGGACCTGCTAGCGTTATATGATATACATCCTTCCTGTAGGACTGCTAGCGTTATTATGATATACATCCTTCCTGTAGGACTGCTAGCGTTTATAGATATACATCCTTCCTGTAGGACTTGCTAGATTATATGATATAATCCTTCCTGTAGGACTTGCTAGCGTTATATGATATACATCCTTCCTGTAGGACTTGCTAGCGTTATATGATATACATCCTTCCTGTAGGACTTGCTAGCGTTATATGATATACATCCTTCCTGTAGGACTTGCTAGCGTTATATGATATACATCCTTCCTGTAGGACCTGCTAGTGTTATATGATATACATCCTTCCTGTAGGACTTGCTAGCGTTATATGATATACATCCTTCCTGTAGGACCTGCTAGGTTATATGATATACATCCTTCCTGTAGGATTGCCTAGCGTATATTATTACACCCTTCCTGTAGGACCTGCTAGCGTTATTGAGATACATCCTTCCTGGAGACCTACTGCGTAGGTTATATGATATACATCCTTCCTGTAGGACCTGCTAGTGTTATATGATATACATCCTTCCTGTAGGACCTGCTAGCGTTATATGATATACATCCTTCCTGTAGGACTTGCTAGCGTTATATGATATACATCCTTCCTGTAGGACCTGCTAGCGTTATATGATATACATCATTCCTGTAGGACTTGCTAGACCCTCTCCCCTTATTGGGACGTGTGTCTAGATGTTCTAGGAGATTTATATAGAGTTATAGTAATAAACCTGATGATAGAACCCCAGGCAATGTACTGGATCAGTGGGTGACTACTCAGCACATGAAACTGTATTACCGTAATGTAAAATAGAGATGTGTAACATATTCACTAATTCAAACTAATTCTCCATTATCACAGGATTCACAGCCAATCCCCTCTCTCTCATCCCTCTCTCTCCCTCTGCCCCCCCACTTCACTGCCTGTAACACTGGGGATCCATTGTACTTCACTGCCTGTAACACTGGGGATCCGTTGTATTTCACTGCCTGTAACACTGGGGATCCATTGTACTTCACTGCTTTCACCGGTTTGGATTTATTTTATTTTTTAGTAAGGATCATTAACACAGTTACTTTTACATTGTGTGTTACCCACATCCAATGTATATTTGACATATTTCCTTTTTGTCTTTCAACATTTACTTCCCCTTTATTCAGTTATTCAGTTGTTAAGCTAAAAGGTGAAATATAACGAGGTAGATATGAAATAATCAATGTGACGTCTGATGGCCACTCAGCGACGCACAGACCAGTTCCCTATAAGACGTTGATTTGTGTTTTTTTGTTGTGAACAGAATGAACAGGAAATGGATTTTAAAAGCTGTAATTACGGCAAATTAGCATTTCTACTTTCACGTTTTAAATATACGACTGTGTGTCCGTATGTGTGTCTGTGTGTATCTGTGTGTGTGTGTATCTGTGTGTGTGTGTGTGTTGTGTGTGTGTATCTGTGTGTGTGTGTATTTCTGTGTGTGTGTGTGTAAATGGACAAGATGTGTTTAAATGTCAGTGAGTTCATTACTTCTCTAACTAGCTCTCTGTGGTTAAGGCTGATTGTACAATAGAGATTAACAAATCCGGTTCCTTCAGCAGTTCCCATGAAATGTGTCAAAAATCATCTTCAAACCAATTGAAACATTTTTCGAATTTTCTATTTCCGACTTCTGTTTGTCAGAATTTTTAAAGTTCTTCTGGATTC